>JACCHW010000134.1:0-290293 GCA_018907185.1 Platyscapa corneri
GGAAGAACTTGAATTTATAAGCTTATGTATGTTCGTATTAAATTTTTGCTATAAAGTTTATATTAATAATATTTAATTTATTTAAGAATGGGTAGGTAACAACCAATCAGCATAATAGTAATAATAATAATTCAGATCAATATGTAGTTATATTTAAGAGTATGATGAATTACTTTTTTTAATTGGATTAATAATTTTAATATTATTATGAAAAAGAATTTATTAGTAAACTTTATTAATTAGTAAAGTTGAATTATGAATCTAATGTAAGTACAAATCGCCCGTCACTTCTATATAAAATGTAGAATAAGTCGTAACAAAGTAAATGTACTGGAAAGTGTATTTAGAATATATATATATATAGAAATATAGTTTAAATAAAAATATTTATTTTGCATATAAATGATGAGGATAGTTAAACTATACTCTATTTTTAAATATATATAGGTGTTTATGCATTAAAAATTTTGAATTTTTAGGAAATAATTAGTATTTATTTAGCTATCGTTTATTACCATATATCTCATAAAATACCTTGACTGATGTAGATTAATGATATTAAGTTAAAAATTTTAGTTAGATTAATTTATTTTACGCATTTATCCTATTTTTATCCACATCTATATGTGTGTGTATAGTTTCTGCGAGGGGCGGACCCAGCTTTTACGTTGTTACGGTTCATAACGGTATCCCATTAAAGCTAATAAGAGATTACGGTATGGCCTTCAAATCCTTGCTTAGCCTTGATTATGCGCCCTGTATTGCCCCCGAAAAAACTGACCTGCTATTACCGTACCACAGAGATGTTTTGCCCTTGGGTATCAGGTTAGTCAAATTAATAACTAATTTGAATTCTTTCTCGAACAAATTGGCCCTCCTTATTAATGCAATTTACTTGTCTAACGGCTTATTCGTACCTACCTACTGTGGCGTTTCCCTGGCGTTTGTCGGCCCTTTCGCTACGTTCGTTTTTTATCACTCCTTTCTTTTCGCTCAAACTTCAACACTTCCGTTTTCAATTCTTCCCTTTCACTTTTGCTTTTTCATTTATGCCCCTTTACGGGCTCACCATATTCCCACTTTACTATTCGACTCTATGCTTTTTTCTTCTTTTTTTCCTGCCATCTTCTCTCCTTTCCCCCTTATCAGCCTATGCCTCCTTTCTCCCCCCTCGGCTTTACCCCTTTTGCTCCCTCCGACTACCCGGTTTCCGTCCCCCTTTTATTTGTTCCGCCCCCGCCGTTGCTGTCGCTATCTCCCTCTTCTGGAATCTGTTCCCTTCCGGGCTATCGGTCACCCCACCACTTTTTTTCCCTTCCTTTTTTGTTTGTTTCCTGACCCGCTCGTTTCTTGCTTCTCCTTTTTGCCCTCTCTTCTCCCAGGCTGTGCTGTCCCGTCCTGGTTGCCTTCTCCTGCTTGGAGCCCTCGGTCTCCTCCCTCCTGTTCCTGGCGTCCTGGCCTGCCTGCAGGCACACGCGTCCCATCTCGGCCTCCATTTTCCTCTCTTCCGTGCCTTTTTCTTAGTACGTTCCCCTTCGATAGCCTCCCGTCCCCGCCGCGACGGCCCTCTCGCCGTTGTATTCTCATCGCGTCTTCCTGTTTTTGCCACCTCCAGCCCTCCTCTGCCTCATTCTTCCTTTCCCTCTTGGGGCGACTTCGCCCTTTGCCTCCTTTCTTCTTTCCCCTGGTTTCCCTTTCTGCCCTCCTCTCCAATCTGCTTTCCCCCCTAACTTGCCTCCGTTCTTACACTTGCTGTGTCCCCCTCACTCATTCCTGCCCTCTTCCTCCACCCGCCTTTCTTCTTCCTGCGTTCCAGGCACTTACCTTCGGGCTCCCGCGGTCGTATTTTGGCGCCTCCTCCTCCCCTCGCTTGGCGCCCGTCGGGTTGCCTTCCGTTCCCTCGTTTCTTTTGCCCCCGTCCTCCGCTTCCGTCCTGTTCGCCGTTTCCCCCCTTCCCTGCTTGGCGTTTCGCCCCGCTCGCCCGCCGCCTCGCGCCGTTCCGCGGTTTCGGCCTTTCTCTTTCCCACGCTTTTCTACTTTTTACCCGTGTGACTGCTGTCCCGTTTCCCGCTCGCTCGCTCCACCCCAAACACTGGGTTGTATGGTTAACATCTTCCCTCCTACAAAATTTTAAGGATTTTGTACGACCGCTGGCGTTATAAGTATCAACTTTGTTGTCGATCGCGTGTACGTGCCTCTCTCGGTCTTTACCTCGGCGGACCGTGCGCGCTCGTCTTGACCTGTGAACAGCCGCGTGACTGTTCCCGTGGTCCATTCATTTCGGGGTGCCTGGAAGTCAGTTAGGAGGACGAGGTCACCGACCCCTATTGGTTCCGTGACTCTACACCATTTTTGCCGGCCTAATAAATAGTAAATTAATAGTAATAAATAGTAAAAAAATAGTAAATTTAAAGATATATAGCTAAACTCTGGGTTGTATAGTTAACAACAATTTTTACCTGTTACTATATTATATTTATTATTTATTTTTGAAATTAAAGTATTCATTATTTATCTATGTAATTATACATAGTTGAGTTAATAATTAATAGGCATTAAAATAAATTATTAGAAGATTTTACTTCTAGAAATGTAATTTCAAGTTACATGCTATTATAGCTTAATAATTTTATTAAAAATGGATAAATTAATATCTATTATTAGGTCGAAACTAATATTTTTTCATTTTTATCTTTTTTTAATTTTATTTAAAAATATATAAGAGATTATTGGTGAAATAAGGTAATATAAAAAATATAAAATTGATGCAATTTGTCAATTAATACATATGGTATTTCAATTGGTTTTGCTCCTGTTCATTAAATGCAACTTAATATAAATTATAGGTAAAGATATACATAATTTTATCGACTCTATGAAGGAATTTAAAATATTAAAAACCTCTCAAGTCGTCAAAAAAGCCAAATATGTAAATTTATTACTGTTTTTGAAATAAAATATCATGGGTAAAATAATGAGACTCAAAATATAAACAAACATACCAACGATTTCTCCCTATTTTTCAAACAACAAATAGATTCTTTAATAATAAAACTTTTGATCTTTTCAATTTTTGAGCTATTATTTGTGATGTAAGTTTTTCTGCAGAAAGAGGTAATACATGACGTATAATAGGTGATAATCCGAAGGAATTCTACTACACATACTACATTTTAGTAGATAGGATACATCTATTTTAAACATTCATGTACTAATGTATCATCGAATATTACAATAAAACGCTAGCTACACATTTTAATAAATCAAAGAAACTCATTCCCATAATTATGGAATCTGACGTAATCATATTATTAAGAATAATCAATTTCACAGTTAATCATTTATAATCTACTCTATTTGCAAGTAAGAATATTTTCAATACTCACTTTAATAAAACCATAAAATATGATTCACAAATTTTTGTAACCGAAAAATTAAATTTTTATATTTTCTTTACGTTTCTAATTCTTTTAATTTACATATAATTGATTTGTTTAGCTTTACGTGCTGCTTTTTCATTTGTATTTGAAAAAAATTAGCATATATGATCGAATAAAATTAAAAGTGATTTTAGAATTAGAAGTAAATATTGATACTAATCGATAAAAAATGAACGTAAATACAAATTATAACAATCTAATTAAAATAATAAATTTATCTTATTTAATTTAAGTAATATTATGAATGATTATTAATTATATAAACAATTCTTTATTAGGAATACAAACTACTATTAAAATATAAAAAGACAATATTTGGAATAAAAATAATGTTAAATTTAAACGTAAGATTATATAAAATAATATAATATAATACCATAAAAATGTAATTAGGTTAAAAGCAATGTGAAAATTTGTAAATAAGAATTATTTACTAGAAAAAGTAAAAAAAAAGAAAAGAGAAACGATTATAAGACACAGCAAAAAATTTTGAATATGAATTTAAACAAAATTTCCATAGTAGTAAAGAAAAAATATACGGAATACAGAAAAACTAACTATTATTTTTTTAATTTTTACTATTCTTAAAATTAATATAATGATTTAAAAATAATATTTTGTTGTCCGAATAAATAAATTTTATATTTTGGTTTATCTTATTTTAAGAATATATCTAAATTTTATACTTTTTAAAATTTTATGTGGAAAAAACTTTTTTCTCTTACAATTATATTAAATGTAAAAATGTAAAACATCTTACATGTATTAATTAAAAAAAGATAGTATCTACAATTAATGGTAACTCAATAAAAATTATAATATTAATAAATAAAAATAAAACATTTAACAAAATATAAAAAAATGAATTAACTGTACAAAAGTATAAAAATAATTAAATAATAAAACAGTAGCGTGAAAGAAGAAAAAAAGAATAAATAATGTGTGCATGAATGTAAAAGTATATAATATTATGTAACAAAGATACATGTAAAAAGTAATTTTGATTTAAGAAATGTACATAAATGTAAATACAATATATGAACTATTCGTAAATAAATAATATTATTATAAGAAAAAAATACTATAAAAAATTAAAATGAGAAACAATTTATCACTAAACTGAAATTTTCGAATTATAATAATTCGATGTTAGTTTATAAATTAGTAAATCAAAGTAAGTTCATACCGGAAAAAATTAAGATAGTTCTAGCAGGGCTATGAGTGGTCGATGAACTCCTACTATGTTCCGAAGAAATAGTCTGCTGTGTTATCTGATTCTTGATTACACTGCTCTGTCCTTGTATATCCCAATAATGAACTTGTGTCTTTAAACTTTTTGCGCTCTTTGCTTCGATGTCTGCACCAGCGCGATTTAGTGTATTAAAAAACGTAGTGTGCGTTGAACTACTGAAATATGACGATGTTGTCGAATATATTGTACCACTTCGTTTATCTATACAGGCATGTCGATGTGACGGAGAACAGCCAGTTGAGAAACAAATATCTTTATTTTGAGTTTCACGTAATTCTGTAGCACTGTGCGATAGTTGGCGACTGCCATTTAAGCTTATCCGAGAGTAATCTTCTAAATAAATTTCTTCTGTAAATATAGAGTATACATTCTTTTATATTGGTAAATATAATAACAATATTCATAGTCAAGAAAAAAAAATAAACGAAAAAAAATCACTGTCTATTAATTTTTATTTATTTTGTATAAAGACGTTTTCGACAAATTTTTTAAAAATTTTTAATATTTGTTGAAGAGTATATTATAGTACTTATATTTATCATTAATTTTATTGCATTAAACATTATCAAAATCTTATAATAAAAATTCCAATTATTTAATATTTTAGAAAGTTAAGTGTTTTATAACATAATTTAAACGTTTAAACTTCTATTTATTACTATTATTTTTTTTAATCTTTTCACAGAAACACAATTACAATACTGAGTTCTGTACATAAACTAAGCTGCACAACCTTTCACAAGTTTCTTAGTGTTTTAATTTAAAAATAAATATTTTAGATTTAATTTAATAAATAATCATAACAAATATACAAAACTGCAAGGTAAAAAATTTAAAATTGTTGAAAACTATATGATAAATATGTGTTTATTAAATATATTAAAAATTACTGATTTGTTTAATTTTATATACTATTCTATTAGGTAGAGAAAGCATGAATAATAACAAGCTTGAATAAGCAATTTATTTAATTTAATATTAATAACCAGTTTTTTCATATTATAAATCTCAAAATTTCTGAATATATAACTGATGTAATTTGTTCTGACTATAATTAAACTTAAGAAATAAATTACTCGAAATAATTTTCATGTAATAAATCAGAGTAATTGTTGTAGCAAAAAGAGGTTTTAATATATAAATATATATTAAGAATTGCATAGTAATTATATTATACATTAATAATGTTTATAAACTTAATAAAATAAACAAATTTATTTAAAATTATGTAAAACTTGATGAAAATTAAATTCAGATAAACCTACATTTTATTTTTTAAAGAATCTATACTAAAAAATCTAAAAATTTTATATTGAATTTTATACTGAATTACATGAATGAAATATTATTTTATTTTAAATAATTTTAATTAATAAATAAATTAATATTTTAAACTAAGATGTATTTTTATAAATTGTAATACTAAAAAATTTTCTATTATATATATAATTTTTCTATTATGAAAATATATATTATATTTATTACATAATATTTATGTCAATCAATAAACATCATACGATAATTGAAAGTTTATATTACCTTTCAGTGGTTCAACATCCTTAGAGTTTACAAGAAGTTCAAAACTCTTACTCATCTTTCAGAGCCTGATATGGTGCTTGGTATATCAAAAGTTGGAAGAGTTGTTAGTAAAATTTAATATTACAATCGAAGAAGTAATCCTTAAAGTGCCATTTTGATTTCGTAAAATTTATAAAATTCTCTGCACTGTTATCACAATCGCATAGGTACATATTTGAACATATTGACTAGACTATTGATGATTCATACATTAAAAACAAAGGATTCTAAATACTATTATTAAAGATGTTCTACTTTAAAATTAGCTTCTGTCAGAAAAAGACTAAGTACTACTTATACTTTTAATTTAATATTGTGCTTGAGAATCAATAAAAAGCCAAATTTCTTCTACTGATCCAAAAGATTTTGAATTAAAAATTATAATTATTGAGTTTAACTTGAAAACCTATAAAGAGTTAAAAATGTTTTCATTATACAACATGCAACATATACATACTTCTAATTTTTATTTAGTAGAATCAAATATTCCAAAAAATCGTTACTTGATATTGTTATTATATGTTATTATATCCCTCCAAATTTAATCAATACAATATAATGTTCTTAATTTTTAAATAAAGTTACTAAATATTTCAATATAATTTAATATTATTATATAGTAATAATATTAATAATTATTAATAAAAATGACAATGAAAAATAATTTGAAAAGTATTTTGACTTGATTTGATATTCTATTATTGGATATTTTTATAAATCAAATATATTACTATGTAATTAATATTAATAATATTAATAATGTTGCTAGAGGTAACGATTACATATTATGTTTTATTTATATACGAAAAATGTAACAAAAAGCTATTCAAAGTAATTAAATGAGCAACCATATTATTAGAACATAAACAAATATAAATTTTTCTTTAATTTAATTTGTAAAGACAAAATTTATTATTCTTACATTTATTTTAACTAATTATATTTGGAATTTAATTATTAATTATAATGTATACTGAAGCAATTAAATCTAAAAATCAAAGTTTATCTTTATAAAAATATTTTTTCATTTTGAAAGAAAATATATTAAATTATATAGTAAGCGATAAAATTAAAAATTTCACTACTTTATAATAAAGAGTAGAATATTATTTTTATTCTTTTTTCAATATAATCAATCGATAAATAAATAAATGAATTTTAATGAAAAAATAATCTGAACTTGAATAGATAAGTTATAGTACTTTACTGATTTTACTAACTATCTATTGTTATATAATAATGCGTCTGAGTTAATTTTGCTTTATATTTTTCCTTTTTTCACAGATCGCTTTATTTATTTATTTCATTATTATTTTCTTATTGTTCCTTTTCTTTTTATATATCAATTTCATTTAAATATTTATAAATTAATAAATTTATTATTGTAATAAATATTTATTGATAAATGTACTGTTGAAAATATTAATAAACATTAACAGACACACATTAATCATCATGAATACAGAAAGGCGGATTACTTTTACATCTAAATGGATTAAGTTGGTTATTTTGTCTATAGAAGTTCAACCTGGTACCAACTTATTTTACCGTATTCATTGAGTCGACAATTACGAAAAAAGAAAGGCTTGTTTCTGCAAGTTGATGCACGTTATCCTCTCTCAGATACCTCGCGTATGCGCACATAAAGAAAATTTTTTTTAACAGTAGCATTATTTGTACAATATAAGTGTGAATGTGTTTATGAAATTACGTATTCAAACTGTCTGTATGACATCTTCGTTTTTGGATTCAAAACCAAAGCTTCGGATTGCACAAAGGTTCTGCTTATTATCTAACCCAGCATCCTAGAACGGGTAAAGTCGCAGATTCTGATTTGTACCATGGTTTCCCATGGTCTTTGTTCATAAGTAGTTACCCTTGAAAAAATATTTTAACGCGTTATAAGCGTATTAAATATCATCGCTGATGCATTCCTCTTTATTTAATGCAAGACACGTACGATACTCATCAATCGTCAGATAGCCACAACTTGTTCCAAATTCCACCTATACAGAAAATACAGAAATTGCAACAGAAAAAAAGGCACCAACCGTACTTCTGAGAGTACCTAAATATTGATGGCGCTAAAACGTCTACAACTATAACTGAAAAAATCAACAACAAAAAATCAAATACAGGAATTCATGAAAAATTGAGAACTGCTTTGGAAGTTGCCAAGAGCAAATGCAGGAAAATTTCCATTGAAGGAATCCTAAGACAACTTTTTTAGTGTAATTTTTTGTTTTCAGCTGCAGTCACCTTAACAACCTGACATCTAACAGATATGACTGTGTGACGATACAGCTCATTGGTAGAACCCGGTTTGCTATTGTCGATTCGCGAAAAA
Organism: Platyscapa corneri; assembly: GCA_018907185.1. NCBI lineage: Eukaryota > Metazoa > Arthropoda > Insecta > Hymenoptera > Agaonidae > Platyscapa > Platyscapa corneri. The sequence goes on from JACCHW010000134.1 coordinate 8,618, forward strand.
AAATCTCTTCTGGCTTTAAAAATATTCTATGATAACCCGAGCTAAAGTCTGACTAAGGACGGAGTTATTCGGAACACATCAAACCAAAAATGAAGTTACGACCGCCGTTCATATTCTTGATACAAATACAGGCGAAATGCCCACTCCCACGATTACGACGCAGTGTATATGATACGAGACAACCTCTGTCTATTTCTCAGTTTATGACTCCACAATAAGAATATCAGTGTAATGGAATAGTCGGTGTAAATGGTTAAATAGCTGAAAACTGATGAGGCAGATGCTTAGTTAGAAGAATACCTGTAGCCAACATCATAAATAATCTATCGTAAAACGCGATCGTCAAGCGCTGAAAGTAACCACGGCGGACAATGACGTAGTTCATTTACCTGTTTAAAATAATGGAGAACCACCGGCAGATCCAATTCTGCATCACCAAGGAAAACGTGAACCAGCTATCTATGAACCTGGAATGACAAGCTATCTATGAACACGGATTCGATCAAGGAAAAACCGAGCTTCATGATTTCTGACTACAAGAATTTCAAGACAGAGTATTCCGATGATGACTCATCGGAGCTATACGCAATTTCGCTAACTATTCGACCTCCATAGAGTAGTACAGGGATTTATAGCCCTGAAGGCTAAACAGAATATATGCTCAGCCTTGCAAAGATCGCCACCAAATCCTTCGAGAATCTTCAAGAAGTTATTTGAAGACATCGGTTGGAAACGCCCCTTCACTAGCAGTCAAGATCAAAAATATATATATAAAGATTTTTCTTTGCAAAGAATTAACGTAAGCCAGGAAAAATTTAGTTAAGAAATAATCGAAACCTTAAACACAACGTTGGTTAGGCACTATATGATCAAAACGTGGATGCGTTAATCATCACGGTAAAAGAAAGGTAGCATGTTTTTTCCTTTGCATGGATCAAATTCAAATTGATCATTCTGTCTTTAGAAGCTGGATTTTCCGATACTGTTGAATGTTCTCTGACACCTAGTATTGGTCTCGGCTAGTTAAGTTGCAATACATCTGTGGTTGTCAGTGAGCTTCAGATTTCTATCCCGTGGTGTAGACACGGTACGCGCATGGAAACACAATGTCATTTTGATGAATCAACAAACAACGTTTGCCTGATTGAGCATTGTGTTATTTTACATGTATGTCAAGGCAATAATCATTAAAAGAGGAAAAACATACTTGTTTTAAACATCAATACTTCATTTTTTAGTAAATATACAAATTATTACCAAGATTAAATTATATATATAAGTAGATTCAAATAATGAAATTATACAAAATTCAGTAAGTAAGTCTCTCCTTTTTTCCAAAATATATTGCTATGGCATTATTTTCGTATAAGGAAACAACTATATTTTGACTTTAATGATATATATGAGTACTATATATGAGTATAAGAACTAAAACGTAGATAATAATATGAATAATAAAGATATGAAAATTCAATATAAAGAAGCAGCATTTACATAAAATTCTTTTGTATTACTTTCTTTTAGACTAAAATCTTGCTGAAATACATCATTTTCTTAAAAATGTTTATAATAGTTTATGATAATTTAAAACTAAATGTGATAATTTTAATATAAGTAACAAAGAACTTGAGAGAAATTAAAAAATTAAAAAATCGTACAACTGAAACAACTACTAAATATTTAAACAATACGCTTAAATAGTTGTCTCATAAATTAATTTTTGATACATCAACAGTTAAAAATGATTATATAAAATGAAAGTACAAAAACTCGCAAATTAAGTATCGCATTATCTGATAAAGAAAGATATTAAAAACCGTGTAGTAACTTGCGATATGTTGAAAGTAAAAAAGAAAAAGTTGTCGGTATTGAATTATTATTGGTTATATAAAATAGATTAGCTACAATCCTAAACAATCTAAGCTATAATGTATTTTATGAGAATCCGGTCCGCTGATATCAAAACGAAATATCCACTTTTTGAATATTATGTTGCGTATTTGATAAACTCAAAAAATAATGTTTATTATAGTTTTTTTAAACTATCAAAAACCATTGCTAAGGACGTAACCAATTACAACTAAGTAAAAAAAAAACAGCCTTAATGGAATAATAATAGATAAAAATATTCTATTACATAACAATACCAGGTCAAGTTTTCAGATAGCAGATCAATGAGAATTTGAAAGTATAACATAGAAAAATGACAAAAAATTTACAAAATATGTTCAAGAGAAAATACTTCATTGGTGATATTATCAACGATAACTTAAAACAAAATTCGTCGATATAGTTTCTATAATTTATAACAGAAACATTTTTAATTTTTAAACTGTTTCCCTCAGTAAAAAAAAAACATTTCATTTTAATAAAAACAAGAATCTAAAAACATGTGAAAGTACAGTAAGACCTTATAATGATTAAAAATTTGGATATTATTTAACAAAGAACAGTAATTCTTGATAAGAATAAGGATCCTGTGTTGATTGCGGATTCAAAGAACAGAGACAGAAGTATTCTAGGAGAACAGTAGCACACAAAACCCCAGATACCAATAACTATAGAAGGAAGAATAATATTGATTGAGTTAAATTTATCGGTGATATTGGAATATATAAGAAACTGAAATACAGAAAGAGAATTTTTTTATGTAAAAATTAAATTGGAAAGAAAAAATCATAATTGAAATTACAAAAAAGACATTATATTTAAAAACTTGAAATAGTAATATTGAATAACTCTTAAATGTATAGAGAATAAAAATAGATAATAAAAATACAAAAGAGTCAAAAATATATTCTACAGTAAATAAAAAGATAAAATTGAAATAGAGGTTTTTTTTAAATCAATCTATTTTAAAGTTAAAGAATTGAAGAGTAAAAGAAATGATTTTTAGATAAAAATTAATCTAAAAAATAAAATAATTTTATGTTTTTACAGCATCAATAAGCACATTGGAGTAAAGAAAAACCATAAATTATTCTTTAAGATTTATTCGAAAGAAAAATTATTTTCTTGATTGAATCGACATACTTCAATACAATTTTGTTAACTTAAAAAAATGCGGAAAAATTTGTCTTTATTTGATTGTCGCAAGTTAAATAAACTTCCGATAAAGGAAAATTTTTTGAGCCAATTAATCAATAAAAATCTTTATCGATTAAAAAATAAGAAATATTTTTAAACTTAAAATTTTTTTATTTTAATAGATGATTTAAAAAATTGATATTATACTTTGTAACTGTCTTCAAAATTAATTTCGTTGGCTAAAGATATGAATTTTTATATTGTCGTATTATTAGATGCACCAAAAACTTTCGTATAATTTACTCAATTTTTTAATTAAATAAATGTTGTTTTTCCAAAATAATATAAATTCTTTATATTACCACATTCACAATTTTAACTATTATGAAAATATACTTGTAATAAAAATATCGCATCAATCATTGAATATTTGATACCAATACACAAAAATCGAACGATAAAAAATTATTTTTTCGGACACTTAAAAAAGTTTATCCCAATATTTGTACAAATAAATCAAGAAATTACAATAATGAAATATTAAAATTAATTAAGTAATAAAACCTTTAATGCTTAGCTAATTTTATTCAAGAGGCAATTTTGTTTCATTTCATTCTATGTACGTATTGATTAACCCTTGTATTAACTAAACGAAAAGTAAAAAATATCCAGATATCATCAAATCTTTAATAAAATAAAATATAATTTATCAATATTTCTTTAAATATATATCTTGCTCTTGCTCTTTTCTTTTAATTTTTAATTCATTATTTTTTTTTTTATTTTCATATTTTTTATCGTTAAAATCATCTTCAATTCGATTCGATTCTGACATTTAATTAAAAATATGATTTGCACATTTCCCAATTCTTAATTGCAACCCTTTATTTACGTCTAATATCGGAAAATCTATTGCTCACAAAAATTCCTGTAATTGATCTGTTGGATAATTTTTCATTACTTTCGTGAATAAACAGCTGTATACACTCGAAGTAAAGAGACAAAACAATTCTTAACACAAATTTTTAAGTCTTGCGCATAGACTTATCTACGCAATATGTTTTTAATAAGCACTTACATATACGTTACGATATAAATTCGATGATTGAGATGCTACAGTTTAAATATCATTAAAAAATGAAGAAAGAAGAAAAAAAGTTTTTTTTCAATAGTCCTCTTATAACTCTTACTTGCGAATTTTTAGAGTATCTTAAAAAGAGAATAAAATATAAGAATTTTATATTTGACAAAAAATTTTATTTATTTAGAAATACATATATACACATATATAATCAGCTAATCTGACTTACCAGATATTATCACAATATAGAAATTTAAAATAATTTTTCATTAATCAGGGTACAATAAAATAATATATATAAATAAACTGGCTTGACTTTCAAAATACAAAAAAAAAATATTAAAAATAGTTTTACGTGAATTTATAATATAATGTTTTCTTTTAAACGTAGAATTTTTTCATAAAATCAAAATATAATTTATCAATTATCTTAACTAAAAAAGACGTTTTCTACTTATATAAAATTTTTCCTATAAATGATACTGTAGTACAAAATTATTGATGGTTCATCGCCAAGTGCAAGATAAATTTCATCTTAATCATAATATTTTTTTAATAATTCAATAATTGAATAATTTAAAATAAATTTAATAATTATTCAAATTTCCTTTTTATTAAATTAGTTTAGTTTTATATTAAAGTTTCAATTATAATTAATACAACATTTGTACAAAAATATTTTTGTATAAATAATCCGTAATTTTGTGAGTCTGCTGAATTTTTTTTTTTTAAATCGCGTGTAACACGAGTGAAGAAGAAAGCAGAAAAATAAATAAATATATGACATAGATAAATAATTATCAGTTAATTATAATTATAAAGTAAATAGTATTAAGTAATATGAATAGATTAAAATTAAAATAGAATAAAATGTATGTTAGATATAAGAAATATTTGTAAATGCAAATATTTGTATTGCATTTGTAATGCATAACGATAAACTATTCAATTTATTTTTTAATACGAAAAAAGATGAGACGTTAAAATTCACAATGGAAGAGTGCAAGGTATTAGGAATAAAGACATGTAATTAGGAAGAATGTTTCAAAGGTAATAAAAAAAAATATAAGTTGACTTCATAAAATCCAATGGACGAGAGCAAAGAAGAAGAAATAGAAGGAAAGAAATCCAAGATAATTTCAAGAATAAATTAGATTTAAGGAAGTATAAACTATTAATTTATAAGTAAAAGTGTAATAAAAATATATAAGTTTTAAAAAAAGTGTAAATGTGTTATAAATAATTATGTTATAAAAATATACAAACGTAAATTATAATACGTTATAACAAGTATTTTGTTCAATAAAAGAATAATAATAATAATAATAATAATAATAATAATAATATATGTACATATAATAGACTTAATTTTTATCACTTGTAATTCAGTGGTGTGCAAATTAATTTCTAAGCATTTTAGACAGCAACTATAATTATTTTAATTTCAAATCGTTTAAATTTATAGGTTATTTCATTTCAATCATCAATCGAAAATAAAATTAGAATTTCCGAAATTGCTTTTCTTTTATTAATATTAAAGTTTTAATATTTTTCCTTTTATAGTGAATGCATTCAGAATTAATATATTATGTTTAAAATTTTGATATCTCATTTTTTCTCAAAGATTTATTTAGTATTTATTTAGTATAGATTTATTTAATATAGATAAAATTTAGTTTTACATTTTATTGCTATTAACGAATAAAAATAACTATGTTCATCAGGTAATTTTAAGAGGTATAAACTAATATGTATTTCATACAGATTGAATTATCTTGACAATATTTTTTTAACTATGAGTTATTTCGGATAGTATAATTAAATAATTACAAAATTAATATATTCACTAAATTAAATTTAAACTCTAGATATTATTATAATAAAATAAAAATTATTTTTATTTTATTAATTTTTACACTCAAATTTTATATATACTATATATTACATTTTTTTAAATAATATATTCTTGAATATATTCGCTAAATCCTATTGAAATTTTTTAAAATATTAATTAAATATTTTAGAATATTATTTTAAGTAATCGCTATTTAATATATTATTATACCAAATAATCACTTATATATTTTGTATATAAAATTTTTATTTATAATCTTTTTTACTACTTTATATAGTTTAATTATTAAATATATTAATTATTAAAAAATTCAATAATGATTTTACATCTATTTTGTTTTTTATCGTTTATTATGTAGTAAAATCATTAATTGTTTTAATTAATATTTTAATAATTATTTTTATTTAAAATTATATTGATTTATTTAAAAAATACAGAATTTTCAAACATTATACTTTTTTATTAAATTATAGCTATATTAAATTATAGTACTAGATTAAAAACAAAAAAATGTTTTCTATACAATTAGAGATGTAAACATTACCATGCTCTACTCCACTAATCGCATTCGTTACTACAGGTAATACAACTTTTGATAATTAAATTTGAAGAAATAAATAATAACATATTATTTAAATATTTAAATTTTAAAATAATTAGATAGCGTATATTAATATTTATTTTGTGAAAAATCAATATTTAGATTAAATTTCATCATATAATAATACTCCACATTATAAATATAAATTTGAGATAAAATTCAAAAATTTAGAAAATGTTTTATTGTTGTTATAATTTAGCAATAAAAACGTATTAGAACAAAATTATAAGAAAATTTTCACCGATAAAAAACCATAATACGAAAAATATCTACTTGTCTTAGATTCGTGATGTATGTATCAAAAAGCTAAAAGGATAACTCAACATCAAATTTTATTCAAAGAAAAAAATCTTTGAGATAATATTTTACAACTGTTACGAAAATTTGACTTATAAAAAATTTCTTAATAATATTTTTGAAACTTTAAATCTTAACGATATTTTCTAATTTTTTTAGATTATATATAATTTATACTGTTATAATTCTTATGAGACAAGAAATGTAATTAGAACTAGCCAACTACTTTAAATATATATAAATCTACCGTGCAAGAATCGCGCTTGTTCTCTGAATCATTACTAAACAAAAATGAAGAATTTAGTACTACACAGTCATAAGACTGCTAAGTAAAGGTAGAAAAAAGTTTTTTCTTTTTAAAGATAAAATAAGTTCATATTAAAAAATTATATTTTTGACATTGTTGAAACTTAATATAAAAAAAATGTGAATAAAATAACTTAAAATTGTTATAAAATTGTCAAAAATTTGTGTACAATCGAATATGTCACTTTCTTAATTGATTAAAATCTTTTTAATAATTATAAAGAATTTTAACATAATTTTTCTTTGAAAAAATTATTATAACAAATGTATACCAATTTAAAAAAAATAATAATTTATAATTCGCTTGAGATTTTTTTGTAGATAACTTTTTTAAAAATAATTATAAATTTATTTATTTTAATGATAATGCTAAACAATCATTTAAAAAAAAAATAAAAATGCTAATGATTATGATAAGAATTATACTAATTTATTTCGTGAATTAAAGCTAATAAAGAGATTGTTTATGAACTACAAGGTACAAGAGGTGCTTTGAATTAAACTTTAAAATAATTTTTCTTTTAATCTTATTTATATTAAAATAATAAACGCAAAAACAAAGACAAAAAAATTAAAAACCTTGTTACTTACTAAATAACTTTTAATTTATTGGAAATCATTGCCTACAAAAAATTTTTAAACTTGTAAATATTTGTGACGTAGGTGCTTTACGAAGCGAATTTATATTGCAATTAAAAATATGCCTGGTACACAGATTCTTGCATGCTGATGATCAGACAATACGATCTTTTTCAGAATTATCTTTGAGTACTTTAAACTAACGCTTCTTTAATCGTGCATCCATTGAATCATCCAAAAATCTCCTTAAGTCTAGACTTCTTCAGATTGTATGTAGTTATAAAAACTCTGTATGACACCTAGTACGTGTATTTATCTACAACTCACGAAATACAGTACACTAATAAATGAAAAACTAGCCGGAAGTAGTAATAACAGAATTGTGAACACAACGAGCTCAATCACACAAATTTGTTTTGTCTTTTGATTGTACAACAATTATACCCCAAGAATTAAAATCTTCTCAAAGCTTAGAAAATTCTACTAACTGAATAATCTATTTCCCCTTTAATTAATCCTTTAAATTAATAAGAATTAATAATAATTAATAACTAGTTGGTTCGAATTATTTTCAAATTTCTAAAAGATACAATTTCTTAAACACTCATATGAAATTAAAAAAAATATTTTTGCAAAAATTGAAATATTAATGTATCTCATACATAATACGTGTATTTATTTTCAAATGAACGATTTTTTACTTAAAAGAATGTACTGAATTATTTTGGAAACGTTTAAGGATTCTAATTTATTAATATAAATACTTAAGTATATATCTTAACCAATTAAAATTTTCGATTATTTTGAAAATAAATAGTTTTTGTTCACAGAAATTTAACATTAAAACTTATTGTAATAAATTAAATAAATACCTAAAAATTTATAATATATTACGAATTGATAAATTTACACGTATTATTAGTTATAACACTAAGAAAAATTGTATCTATAAACGAGAAAGTTGTAGAGTAGAAAAGAGCAGAAGAAGCAAGGATTAGTATGATCAGATGTATTAGAATTGAAAAAAGAGGTAAAAAATAAGTAATAGCAGTGAAAAGAGTTGAATAGAAAAACAAATAGATATGAATATTAATATAAAAAAATAAGTATAAGAAAAATGTTAAAAATTAAAAAAAGGAAAGGTATAGAAAGAGAAATAAAAAAGGAGAAATCATAAAAGATAATTTTGAAAAAGTCTTCTGAAGATTAAGTAATAAAGGGAAAAACAAGACAGAAAAGATAGATAACAAAATCGAGAAAGAAAAATGAAGGAGAAATTTTAAAAGAACACATGAAAAAAAAAATTGGGAGAGGCAGATGAGGGAGGCAGATAAAGAAAGAAAGAAAAGAGATAGAAGCTTTGAGTGAAGAAGAGATACAGGAAATAATAATGAAAATGAAAAACGAACAAGTGTATAAGATAATCAACGAAATGCAGTAGAGAAGAGGAGTTCCGTGATAAAAAAAGATAAATAAAATAGAAACCGAAATGCTAAAGTATGGAGACATGCAGGAAGAATAGAAAAATATAATAGTGCAGAAGAATCACGCTTTTGGATATGGGATAAAAAATTTAAACGGAACTTATTTAAGAAAGGGAAAAAAATAGAAAATAAATGCAAAAAAGCAATTTACACACTGAAATATTAATGCAACAGATGAATTTTCATTAGTTCACGCATGAAAAATAGCATTCTACAAAATATAAAAAGAGAAAATTTAGAAGAGCATAAAAATTTAAAAATACAAAAGTAATTTATTAACTGCATCAAAGAAATTTCTAGATATTTCTAGGAAAAAATCAAGATAGGAGAGCAAATTATTAAAAAGTGAAAACTTAGAGAGAAATGAGGAAGAGATAACCGATGAGCTCTGCCCTTTTTAAATTATTTAAATTGACAGAAAAAATGAAAATACTCAAAAGATCAGTATAAAAATGGAAAAAAGAAGATTAGGTCAATAATATACGCATATGATACAATAATCTTGACAAAAAATGAAGAGAAATGAAATGAGATGTTAAGAATTTTTAGAAACTATCTGGAAAGGAAAGGCTTAGAAGTAAATAAAAAAACAAAATAGTGAGGATTCAGGGAGAACAAAGATATTAAAGGAAGAAACAGAATTCAGGTAAACTGATAACAAAATAGAAATACTGAAACAATTTATATATTTAAGATATAAATTCAGTGGAAATAATAATAATAAGAAGCATATCAAATCTATAAATTTATGACTAAAAAAATGAATAACTTATCAATGAATGTGCGGAGTATAGCTGAAAGTTAGTTCATGGAAGAATTAAATAAAAAATGAAATTGTTATATACATTTATAAAATTGTATTACTTTACAAGTAACAGAAGCAGAAATCTGAGAATGGAAAATCTATCAGGAGACAGAAAAACTGCTAAAAAATTCATATTAACTGGATATTGAATACATACGATAAATGAACTGAATATTGATAAATAAGAATAAATACGCCGATCAAAACACATTTGCTGCCAGAGACCAAAAGTAACAGAATAGAAATAATACAACCAAAATAACAATTATATTTGGAAACAAAATAATAAACAGCAAAGACATAAAAATCCTCAAAGAATGTATACAAATAAGAATATAAGAAGGAATAGTCTTCAAACAAAATATAAATAAAGACACGGAAGAAAGAGAACTGCGGTGAAAAAAGGAAACATTTTTAGCTAAATATTGGACGATTAAATTTACTTAGAAAGAAAAAATAGAGAGGAGGGAAATAAAAAAAAATATATAAATATTAAGTAGGTTAACAATGGCAAATGTGAATTAATAAACTCAAAACCTTAACACATGCAAAAGAAGTTAAAATTATCATAACGAAATATATACGAGAAAACAAAATTGTATATAAAAAGTCTGAAGGGAAAAAAGAAAATAAAGAATGGAATTATTGATCAAATTTAAATACAGAATGTTTAGTTTTTTTTTAGTTAAACGCAATTGAACTGAAAAAAAAATTTATAGTGACCATCAAGCACTCTGAATACAGAGCTAAAAGAAGGATATTTTTATATAAATATATGCTTCGTAAAAAAATTTATCTATCAACAAATGCCTATACTGTGTAAGAGATTACACTTTAAAATTTTAAGAACTGAGTTATTTATATTATTATTACCAATCATTAAGAATTAACATTATAATTCATAATTCAAAATGAATTCTACTTATACACAAGTAAAAGTACATCTATAAAACTAAGAGTCTTCAGGAATAATATATTTAAATGCTGTAATAATTAATAATTAATACTTAAAATTCAAAAATTTCAATATTTTAAATTAAATATTACAAAAACTATCATTATAATATTATATTCATAACTGTTCGATTAAAAAACAAAAAATTCTAAATCAACAGAAAAAATTTAAAAGTATGCTCGGTAACGTTCAGTACAATAAAGTCGCTTGAGTCAACAGAGAGTATGTATTATGACAGAAAAAAATTATTGAATGTTTCACTTACACAATTAACTGACTAAGTTAAAATAAATGGTTAAATTATAATACACTTATTGCAACAATTAAATTATATTTCTTATATGATTTCCTAATATAAGAAGAATAAAAATTAAAGTTTATCAAAGATACATCGTGTCATATCATAGAATATTTTTTCAATTTACAATTTAAAATTAATAAAGATGCTCGAAAATAGTCAATTTATTGATATGTTTTTTTACTAAATGAAGAAAAAAAATAAATGTCTAAGAAAATATACAATAATAAAGAAGTTCTATAAATAAAATTTTTTCACGAAGTAAAAGTAAATTGTGTAAGTAAATTGTGACAAATTAAAATTTCTTAATTTATATTCTTTCAAGATTTCATTAAAGTGAAAATTTACTATATTTCATAATATCCAATAAAATTTTGCAAAAAAAAAATTTCAAATGCTTTCTTAACTAACTTTTTCAATAAACTATTATTAATTAAACAAGTTTATTATTATTGTTGTTGTTATTTTAGTTTTGATTGTTATTTTGTTGTTGTTTTTACTAAGAAAATGAAATAAAATTATCGTGTTATGGTTGAATAGATGATTAAATACAAAAAATCTTTAACTTTTCTACCCAGACAATATTATGTAATTATCACAATGAATTGAAAATATTGAAAATAATATTTTAATAGAATTTAAGTTTTCTTAAAATATATAAAAAATAATTTTCTTTAAAAAAAAATTAAAGCTATTAATTAGTGAAAAAGTGAAATTGAAATAACGAATATTAAATTAAGAGAATAAATTAAATTATTTTAATAACGTTATTATTTCAAAATAATATTTAGTTTTCAAGTATAGAAATTTTATTAAATTTTCTTATGCTAGTTTACATATGTAAGATTAATATTACAATATTATATTATTAAATTTTTACAAAAAAATACAGTGACACTTTTCAGATATTATTAGATTATTAGAAAGAGTACATGATATAATTATAAAAATTACACTATTTTTCCTTGTCTATTTATATTATTAATTCTTATACATAATTTTTGTATATTGAATATGTTTATAAAATACAGTTTGTATAAAATTTTTTATACAGAAAATCTTCTCTATATTAACACTTAACATTATTTTCAATAATACAAAAAAAAATTAGTAGATTATCTAATTTCTTTTAAAAATATTTTTTACTTTTTATATTTATATTTTTAATATAAAACAGATAAATTTATAATTATTTAAGAAATAAATAATTATTTAAAAACTGAATTCAAATAATAAAAAAATTTATAAAATAACAAATTTTAGTAATTACTATATTATTGATGAATTTATAACAAAAAATTTTTCTTTCAAAAACCTAAAGTAAATTAATTTAAAAAAATCCTAAACACTATTATAATTACTATTTAATAATTATCTTAAATATAAAAAATCGAAAATTACAACGACAATTATAACGAACCGCATAAATTAAAATAATTTAATTTTACTTATAAATTTATTATACTAAAATAATTAATCTGAAACTAAATAAATCAGACATATTCTAATTAGATCTATATGCATATATCCAGTATCTTTAAAGTCTGCCTACATAATATTAATATCTACTTAGCATAAATATAGTTTTCATAAATATCTAATAGCTTTATATGAATTTTAAAAAATTTTTTTATTTTTTCTTGAAGTAACATTTGTACTAAATGAAAATATACATAATATGATTTCATATTAAAATAAACGGTATTAGATGAAAATATATTTAACAAATTTGAGTTATTATTAGTTATCAAAATGATCAAAATATTTTCTAAAATAAAATATTTTTAAATGTTTTCAATTTGAAAAAATGTTAGAATTTTCGGAATATTGTTAATAATTTTTTTATTACATATAAATTAATACTTGTACATATCCGAATTACATGTAATATTGTTAATGAAAATGATAATAAAATTAAAATATTGTATTTTAAAATATTTTCAAAATATTAATAAGTTGCAAATATTTAACAAAAACGTGGTGTGTATTCTTGAAATTTTTATTTCACTAACTCTTACAATATCTTACTTACATATTTCTTAAAGCAGCTTCAGCAATAAAAATAAAAAAAACGAATTGTTCTAATTCATTTAATATAAAATCAATATTAAATTTAATTTTTGATACCTATTTATTAAGATGTATATTGATCGTATATCTAATATCATACAATTAATTTTACTGCCGAACATACCAAATAAAATATGTAAAATGAGTTACCAATTTAATTGCTTAATTACTTAAATACTATTTACTAATTATTTATAAACATGAAAATTTATTCCATCACTTTTAAAAACAACTATTTACTATTTGCTATATATTAACAGTAAATATATAGTATACAACAAAACATATATTTGTAAATTACTTCATATTTATTAAAAATTATATTTATAAAAAATTATATTTATTAAAAAACCTTACATAATTTTAAATTTTTTTAAATTAAATAATGCTATATATGTATAATAATCAGTCAATAATATCATTCTAAAATTTTAATGACAATATTACAATGTTCATATTTATATCAAACCTAATAACTAGATACTTTATAAGAAAATATTATTTAAGTTTAGTTTGCTGAACATTATTGTAAGAAAATAAAAAAATTTTGGAAAACATTTTAATGTTTGCAGAGGTGATTTTTAAACTTAGTAAGTTCTATGTTATGTTTAGTTTTGTTTCATGATTAATAGATATCATTGCATATTTGAATATATATATATATATATATATATATATATATTTATATTATTAAATGTTGTTTATTTTATTGAAACAACAATTATTAGATTTCTTTAATTATTATATTAAATTATTTATATTAAATTTAATCAAATGAACACTAATTTTTGTATACAACATAATTATTTTATATAAAAAATTTGCTTTATAAAGAATTATAAGAGTTAAAAAAACAAAATACAAAATATTCGTTTTGATTTTTTTATTTTCCGATTCTCTAAATGTAGATACATTTTTTTTTAATTAATCCAAAACAAATTCATAAATAAATTTATATAGTATAAATCTTTGAAAACTAATCACACTCATAATATGTCTCGTTACCACTAATGACTAAAAGGAATCATTAAATTAATGTACATACTTCTTTCGATCTTACGTCGAATTCTATTCCATAATTATCTACTTCTTCTATTTTATACATTCCATTCTAGGCACGTATTAAATCAAATATATAAATTTATCAAGCCATCTTATCACCACAAATGTCACTAATGAATCACAGTAATACAAAATGAAAGTTCATTTTATTTAAAAAAATTTTTTAATATTAATTTAAATATATATATATTAAAAATGATAGAATTAAAAATTTCTCAATTCTGCAGAAACCAACCGATTGTGAGTTCAAAAGACTACTGGCAAAGGTTCCGAGGATTTGCTCTCGATGCTATTTCATGCGTGGAAAAGAAAAAGAAAGGGTGGAAACATTGACTGGAGGGGAGTTACGAAGCGAATGAAAGAGAGGGTTAAAATGTTGACTAGAAGAAAATCAGGAAATACTAGAATAGATAAATGCGAGAAAGAGGTACATAAAATAGAGAAGGTTAAAGAAATATCTAAGGAAAAGTGATAAAGATATAAAGCAAAACTTATAATTAAAGATTTAATGTATAAATTAAACATCAATATACTGCTATTATTTAGTCAAGAGATGATAACAAAATGTACATATATTGACCCTCAAGAGTAGAATTTAATATTAGGTCATGCAGACTGAGGCATTATAATTATTAATCACAATACATCACAAATATAGATGAATACGCGTGCACAAAAATTATTTTAATGTATAATAAATATATATATATATATATATATATATATATATAGAGAGAGAGAAGTTATAATAAATTGCAAATTTAATTTAATAGTAAAAAAGGGAAGTAATCAAGTAAGTTAAATAATTAAAAAATAAAAGAAATAATTTAGAAAATTATGAAAAATTATACGTTGTTCATTACATACAAAGTTGAAAAATATGGTGCGATAAAACATATACGATGTAAATTGTAAAATATCAAAATGATATATATGTACAACTATAGAATTCAATTAATAAATGAAAATAATACGCTTTCAAAAAAGAAAAATGAAATAAAAATTATTCAAAGAATGTTAAGTTATCAGTGAGAAATCTATCTCTATCGACCGAAGTTGATCCAGTACCAGTGGCGCGCCACACGACATTATCGCAAGCTGCTTATAACTGCTTATAACAACTTTTATAATAACGAATAAAAAATATTAAGATTATAATAGTACGATTATGACCACAGTATTTAACGAGATTAATATCAGAACTATCATTATCTAAATAAACAAAAAAGTTTTTTCAAACAAGAGAAAAAGCAATTAAATAATAAACCGTAAGGCTTTATTGTAAAACTGTAAATATAAGATATTGCGCGCATGCGTTAGAATAAATAAACAATATACGCACGCGCAATTTTTATGTAATTGAGCATACAACTTTATATTTATATACAGAATGTTTACAAATGAATTAGTGTAAAAATATATGTAGTTTAGTGAGCACTAAATATAGAATTAAACTAAGTATAGAATTTTGTTTTAAATTCTTATAATTTTGTTAAATTATTACAAACATATACTTATTTTGTCTGTGAATGCGAGAACAAATAACTCGTATAATATATGCAACCATAGGAAGTACTATGAATTACAACAATAATTTAATCTAATTATATTGCATAAACTTTCAGATATAAAACTATTAAATTATATTATTTCCAGTTTCCAATTCATATATCTGGTAGCAATAAAAAATTTAACTTATAAACAATACAATACATATAACTGGCTTAATTTCAAAACTAAATATTATAGTTATATACATGAATACTTGAGAAACTTTTATATAATATTAATTACAATATTAATATAACTATTTGATCATTTACATAAAATTTTTATTTTCTACAATGGTTTTTTATGATGATTTTAGAAAAGTATATCTATCAACTTCGACCTATGATAGAATTAGTTTTATTTTTCCATTATGATACTAAAGTAAATAAAAGAAAAGTTAAAATAAAAAATTATTTAACATACAATGTAATGTATAATGATATTATATGATTAGCTATATTTAATTTTCAATATTTAATATTTATTTTTTAAAAGTAATCTAAAAAATAATTAAAGAATTTATTCGAAATAAGTCGGTTTACGCAGCTTATCTAATAACTTATTTTTTATAAATTTTATAAATTTAAGTATTTGATTTGTAGACATGTTTTTATGAATTAAATAGACCATAATTTAAACTTTTGTACTATATGTTTATGCATGATTCAAGAAAACCATTATTATTTTATAAATTGTTATGTAGTTTCAAACACTTCTTTAATAGATTTATGCATATTTAAACAATTGTGTTTTTTAATCATTCAAATTATTAAAACAAAAATATAATAAACACATATTGAAATTATTTAATAATATAAAATATTTTATAATATATAATGTTAAATGTACTAAATATAATAAAAAAATGTTATCAATTAAAAAAAAAAATATTTGAGGCGATCTAAATATTTTATAATAAAATTATACTTGTAATATAACGATGTTTTAGCAAAATTGCAATCTAATTTAATTTTCTTCAATCATATAAATTGTGTTAAATGAAATATTTTTTCAATTCAAATATAATATCAATAACTAGTCTGCTAAAAATATGAAATAATATCATTACTTGTTTACTTAAAAATTAAATATTTATACTTATAAAAAATTACTCATTTTAATATTATAGTATAATCTAAAATGTTAAGTGCTCTGTATATAGACAGCATTCGAAGGCACACTCGAGTCAAACTGTCTTTTTGACGCACCTAACATTTATTATCTCTGCTACTGTTCAATGATATTTATAATAATATCCGCAATGTCTATTACCTTCTCTCTCTCTCTATCTCTCTCTCTCTCTCTCTTTCTCCTCTCTCTTTCTCTGTTTCAGTAATAGAACACTAACCAAATATAAAAGTTTAAACACTTTCTTTTGCATTAACTAATTACTCATATTATTAAAATTTATTTTTAATTTAATTATTGAATTAATTAAATAACAATAATTACACTGAAAATTGCAACAATATTATAATATAAACATTTTAATGTGTTATTATTGCTCCTCCATTATTTTAGACTTTATTACATATTTGTTTCATTGTAAATAAAAAATATGCACTTTTATTATCATTTCAATATTTATGAAAAATAATAATAAAAAAAATATTTTGAAAATAAATGTTATGCATAAAATTTTAGAAATTTATTATTTCTTACATTAATTAAAGTTTTTAAAAAAAAGCTATTACCAATGTAATTACAATATCTTTATAATACTACAAATTAAACAGTTTTTTAATACTTTTAAACTACCATATTCGGTATTTGATATTCAATAAACGCTAGATAATATAGAAGAGATAATTTACATTTAAAAAAGTTTTTGTTGACGAAAATTTTAAAGTGATGATACTAAAAAATATCCCATTTAATACAGTCATGGAAAGAGCTTTAATAAAATTAACACTTTTTTCAAAGCAATGTTAAAAAAAAAATTGTAGTCATAAATTTCTTTTTATTATTTTTTATCACTAAAAATATCTAACTGATGTTTTATCGAATTTATAAATTTTTATGAATCTTAAGAAAAATAAAAATCAATTTGTTCTTCTTTTTACTTAAATATTTTTTTCTTGAAATATTATAACCGTTTATGTGTGCAAAACAATGTGTAAATCTTTTTTCTTTATATATAATTCTTGTTAAATTTAAAACAGTTCATATAAAAATAAAAATGTTTATAACTTTTATTTAATATACTGCTTAATAAATTTATTCAAATAATTGAAATGATAATACAATGATTTTAAGAATAAACACGTTTATTCTATTATTTTACTCGAAAAAAATAATAAAAAAAAAATATTTGATGTGATAGTATTTGATAATAGAATATCGATTCCAAGTTCTTTTGTTTTTGTTTTTTAGTTAGTATTAATTTTATATTTAACATTAAATAAAAATATGAATAATTCCGAAAAAAACTCACAATTGATTGATTATCCGTTTTAATGTATTCATTATATTTTGATGAGAATAAATACTATAAAAATTTAGTTTATAATTATTTTAATTATTTAGTACTTCGTTTTTATTATTTAATGTTAATATATTATTTTCAAATCAAATAGTATACATTCATCAGATATATTTATAGATTAATATCTTTCTCAATATAAATAGTAAAATGCTATTATTAAATAAATATAATAAAACAAATGTTATTTATTATATAAAAGTAAGAGTCTTTTTCCGTTTATTATTAAGATGCTTTGTAATTTAAAAAAGCATATTTAATTATTATTTGAGAATATGTACAAAAATATGTAGTAGAAATAAATAAAGAATATTTATAATAAAAAAATATTCAATATTGGATATTAGAATATGTTTTTATCCTTTTTTAAAAGTTATCATTAAGTAATATTCTCGTATAAAATGGAACAATTATACATCTATTTTAAACGTGTTTATGTGAGCAATACCGAAAAGATAACATTCATTCCAAATATAAGAAACATTTCATTTATCATATTAAATATGTTAGAATATATTATAAATAGTATTATTTAAAGATGACATTATTATACAGCTTTTTTAATTTAGTAAAACATGCAATGAATTGTTTAAAAAATTTTAAAATCGTAATTTTTATGTAAATTAGAAAGAACATGAGGGGGCTTATTATACTTTAGATTAACAATTGAAAAATGCCTAGCTAAAATGAGAATAGTATAAAAACTTGTGAAGTGAATAATATATTATCTTAGAGATAGATTAAACGGCGTTCAATTACAAACGATGTGCTACTCGAAGAATATAAGCGAAAGAGTTTGGATTACATTGAATGATCATTGTTAATAAAAAATGAAAATAATACGATTCATAATAAAATGAAATATCCACTTTTTGAAGATTATATTATATATTTAGTAAAATAAAAAAAAAATGTGTATCATGAACTTCTAAGACTAAACTACTACATGAAAACGTCAGGTCCATTATCGCAAAACTGGTCAAGTTTTAGCTTAAAAAGTAATAAGAAGTCTTATCTTATCCATTATACTATTTTTAATCATCACCAGTTACGGTAAATTAGCTCTGCTTGTAGAAAAATTGATATCTTTTAAAAATCTCTAATAAAAATATAGAAATTTGAAAGATGAAAAGGAATCATTTTATCTATTTGTATATACTACAAGTAAAATGACTTTATAAGTAATTATTCCAAAAAACAAAAAACTTGAAAAAGGAATAAATATTATTTTTATACCCAATACAAAAATTACATTTACAAAAAAATAGAATAAAAAAAGTAAAATAAAACATAGTAAAATGTGAAATAAATTAATACAGTGACTATCTCTTTCAATTTCATTTCTTGATAGATTACCAAATTCGGATCGGTTTGCAGTTT
This sequence comes from Platyscapa corneri, assembly GCA_018907185.1. Classification (NCBI taxonomy): domain Eukaryota; kingdom Metazoa; phylum Arthropoda; class Insecta; order Hymenoptera; family Agaonidae; genus Platyscapa; species Platyscapa corneri. The sequence goes on from JACCHW010000134.1 coordinate 28,451, forward strand.
CATAATTCCTCACATACAGAATGATAAAATTAACCAAACCTCGAAATTGTTAAAGCTTGAGTGATTGCTCAATAATGATTCTAAGTATAAATAAAACTATGAATAAAAATGTAAAAGAAGAATAGTCGCAGTAGTATGTACATATTGGATATTTTCCTTATTATTAAGTTTAATCACTAAAAGATTACTTTTTACTTTTCAAAATACTTTAATTGATTGATTTGTTTCTCTATAAATGTGACAGCTTTATCGTGTTATTAACAATAATTTGATTGATTGTGATATAATAAAATAACTTGAAAAATGAGTATTTAATTGTTAATAATATACATAATTTCCTTATTTAATGTTATTAATATACATAAAAATATTAATTTATAACTCCTATTTCAAAAGACAGTACTTAAAATATTTCAAGTAAATAACTTTAATCGTATCCATATATTATAATGATTATAATGATTATAGTAAATCAAAATTTTGAAATTATTAACAGGATATTTCTAAATAAAGAATTATGTTATTGTAATTAGGTAATAAGTATAAATCTATACGAATTTATCAAAATAAAAATTCCATTATAATCTATTCATTTATCCAATAGAACTATCGATATTAAGGCAATGTAACTAATCATAACTAATGATGTCGTATTCTACAGTGGTGTTGAACTGTAATTTATTTGATGTATAAACTGTTACTTATACTTTATTACGTTCCTATATAAACCATTTTTCTATTAATTTTTTATTCTAAACCACAAAACGAACGATAAACAGACTGTATTTGATAATATTTTTTAATTCGTTAAAGTATTATAAAGTATTCTTAAGTAATATAAAACCGTAAATCCAAAAAAAATTCGAAATATTTTAATAGTATTTTTAATTACATTTGAAATTCGACAACTTGAAAGTCTAAAATTATTAATAACAACTCTTGATGATAAATAAATAACTCTGTATATCTTTATCTTCAATATCAGTAAACTTTTCAAGTTGATTGATATAATACTTAATATTTGATATTCAAAGTAATTTATGATATAATTTAATTCGTTCATATATATAAATAAGATTAGATTATGCTTTTTTTAAAGCACAAATCAAAAGCATAATCATTAAGAAAATAAATTAATTACTTTAACACAGTGTAAAAAACATCTTACTTATAAGAATCCATGTGAATTATTATATGAATACACTCTATTTACGTTAAATTAAAAAAATATCATATAAAACTTAAAATATTTATAACTTCAATTGATATAATAATGTAAAGATTTTAGAAATAGGTATATTATTCTCTTATTTTTTTCTAAACAAAATATCTGATCTAGTAATCGATCATAGATAAATAATTCTCGGTACTTCTGTTTTTCTTTCGTTAGTATTTAATTTTATATTTACATTTAAGCAATAACGTCAAGAACAGTTACAATTATTTGATTTAATTTTTATTCATTTTAGAGAAATATTGATTATATTTTGATGATAAAAAAAAATATTTTATAAAAGTTTTGTTAAAAATTTACTATCATGATTTACTATCATTTACTAAAAATAAGAAGTTAAAAGATATATAAATATAAAAGATATATAAATATAAATATAAATATTAGAGCTTACATATTTGGTAAGCATTTATTAACTAAATCAATTAAAAATCTTATTTTTTATAGCTATTTAAAACTAAGTTCTTCTATTAAATATATATACATATAAGGGAATATTTTTACGTGTAAAATGATGTTGTTTATAAATAACTTATTCGAATGAAAAATAAATTATTAATCAATGAAATGAAATATACCTTATATACACGCAATCATATATAGTTTTTTTTAAATGAAAACAAAAATTATGAAATTGATGTAAAACTAAAATTCAAAAGACAATGATTAGACATTTGTACTTTAAAAAGTACAAATATATTCCCTTATATAAATCCAACAGAATTATAGTAAATTCAGTAAAATAAGAAACTAAGATAATTTTTAAAATAATAATTGTAGGATAATTTAAAAAATCGATTAAATTAAATATTAATATTATTAAATTAAAAAAAATTAAATTATATTAATAAATTTATCAATATTTATTATTAAATAGAACCGTTAAAATTTATCAATATTCTAATTAATAAAAATACATTAATAAAATTAGAAATAATTTAAATAAAATAAGGAATGTTTTACTTCATTTCTGTAATAAAATTAATATATATATACATATATATATATATATATATTTAATTTATTTGAATTGATATTTAAAATTTTCCAATTTTTCATTTACAAATTAAAAAATTTTAAATTCAAAATTTATTGAATTCATATTATACAAATAATTTAAACTAATTAAATTTAAAAAACATAAACATAAACATATTTATTATAAAATGTAAAATTTAAACTTGTTCAAACAAACATAAAATTCATAAAATATAATTATATTTGTAGGTTTTTATATAACTAAATATAATATAATAAGTAATAATGTATATGTTTTTTGTACACATAACTTTTATACTTTTTTGTCTTTATATTGTTTATATGAACTTTTCATTAATTCTTCATTTTATACTACAATTTTCATTTTAAAATTACAAATATTACATATTCATTAAATGTATTTTTTATATTTCTGTTACGTATTTAATAATCTTATTTTAATTCGTACGACATATTTTTCATATGTATAGAATATAAAATATACAAATATTAACACAATTAAATTTTTTAATTTGCCACTGAACACGTTTTACGTCCAATTTAATTACAATAAAAAGTAGTACATATATATATATATATATATAAAAATATGATTAGATATTTAAATATTTTAAAACTTTTTAAAAATATTCTTTTAATGGTCAATTATACAAACATATACATATACATATATTAAATTAAACAATTTGTATGGCAGTATTTATATATATGATTAATTAATTAACTTTAATTGTATTTTAATATCATTTTATTTATTTCATTTGATTACAGAGAATTTTATATAATAATAAAATATTTTCATTATAATAAATTTTTTATTATACTTTATACAAAAATTGCTTACATACACAGTATGTATCGATCCGCAGTTTTTACGTATTTACATATTTATTTAGAAGTTATATAAATTATATACTATATATTAATAAAATTACAAGTCTTTATGACCATTGTTTCCACTAAAATTTAATAAATAAAAAATAGTTCAATAATGAAAGATAAAGTTACAAAATATTCATAATTTAAAAATCATTCGTTCGCTTTCGTCTTAAAACTATGAAGTGCAAATTGAAGTCGAATTGAATTATAAAGATGAGACCGAGGAATATCTTTTTAGGAAATATCTTCCAGATTATAAATTTATTGCAAATGAAATACCATAACTTTTTTTTACGAAATGAATTTAAATTATAACATTTTCATTAAATTAATATAAGAAAAGTACTATAAGAAAAATTTAAATTAAGAAAAAAAGAATAGTTAATCGTACTTCTAGGTTTTTATCCTTCAATATTAACTAATCAGTTCATACTTAATATCTAATCAATACAGGTTATTTTAAGTAAAAAAATAATAAACTCAAATAATAATTCCTTAATTAATTAATATAAATTTCTAATTTCAGAATTCTTCAGGTATATTATATTTGTAAATTTACTCTTAAATGTTTTAATTGGAAAATTTAATAAGAAGTACTATATTAGTATATATTTCCGAATATTATTAAGATTATTTATAAATAAGAGTTTGTATAAATACAAATTAAAAAAAAAATGTGTTAAATCATGAAACAATAAGAGAATCTAAAAAATTTATTGTAATCTTTTAAAATTTCAAAAAAACATTCACACATCAACATTAAAATTATTTAGCTTCAAAAATAAAATTCATTGAATTATACTATTGAAATTATAATTATTAATCTAATTATAAGTATAAACATAATAAAATTATAATTCTGATAATTTCTTACAAACTATTTTTAGTAATTTTTATTAATAAATTTGAATTAAACATATTTATTAAAATTTTGATATCTATCAAATAAATTCTAAATAAATTACCATGTTTATCCACAAAAACATTGTTTCTTAAAATTTTTTCCGAATAAAATATTATTTTTAGTAATATACATTTGTATATGAATACTAAAAAAGAAAACAAAATTTGATTAATAATAGTAAATATAATTTATCATAAAATTATGGATTGAAAATAGTTCACATTTAAAAATCACAGTTTTTATTTTTTTTTTGGTGTATTTCGTAGAAAGAAAATATCTATTATTGAACTCGCTAACCTAATAAAAATAATAATAAAATTTTAACTTTTAATTTTAATTCAATAAAGAGATATAAACTTTGTAGTAGAGTCGAATCGAATTTATGCATGATTTAAAAATGCAAAATGTACATATGGTGCGTCATAAATGTGCTTACGCATTGTGTATTTGAACACGATTTAAGCATTTAAAGAACTTCAGTTTTTTTCTATTCTATTTAGATACTCCAGCATATACATGTTTTAAATAACAAATGATTTATCTTTTTTTATATAAATAAATGTATTATACTCTTTTAGTAATTTAATTAAATAACGTTCATAATTTTTAGCAAAATCAATTTATACTTAATTTAAAAAATATAGACAAAATATTGTGACTTAGAAATATAATATTTATTCCATTTTCAGTTTACATTAATGAATTTTCTTTTAATTAAAATAATAATTAATTAAAAATAAAAAAAGATTTATTTATTCAGTTAAAGTATTTTATTTTTTATATTAAGATTTTACACAATAATGAAGTAGATAATTTAAAAATTACAATTTACAAAAATAAATTTGAATTAATTAAATTAATAAAAATAAATTAAAATTCGAATTGTCTTTTTTAATATATATATAACAATTAAAAATTTTTTAATACCGTTATATTTAAATAATTTATTGTTTATTTTTTAAATAAAAAACATTTTAAAAATAATATTATTCAAAATAAAAAATTTTATTTTCAAAAATATCTTCATAACTGAGTTTTCAATAATCACATCCTGTCTTTACACTTTCTTTAATAAAATAAGTTTTTTTAAATATTTATAAAACTTTAAAATTTAATTTTAATCGTATCATTAAATAATTTTTTCAAGTACTTATCGAAGTTGACGTTAAAATAATTTAAAATTAATATCGATTCACTCTAAACACTAAAACATGAAAAATTAATAAATTTTAAAAAATTTAATAAATGGTTCCTTACAAAAAATACTTACGAAAAATGATTGGAAAGATTATAATTAAATTTACCTTTGATATTATTTCCAGTAAATTTTTTAATATAATACCGCTACAATATAAAGGTTTTTTAAATCTTTTAAATCTTGATATATTTATATAAAATATGTATAAAAAGTAACAATAAAAAAAAGCTAAAACTTTTTCCAAGTTATAAAATTTGTTTGTTTCAATTTATATATATATATATATATATATTTATTTATTTATTTATGATTGTTTATTTTATTTTAATTTATATCTGTATCTACACGCGCGTACGTACACATTTATTTTTATATGATTAAATAAAATCTATCTCGTAATACATTATAATATATTATTGTTAGCACAATCTTTCAAATTTTATTATTTTATTATCTTTGATACCTAGAATACTTAAACTTATTATGAACAAATATCACATTAATACTTTACGTTTTCATAAATATACATACATACGTGCATATATTTTTTATAAATAACTTGTTTTAGAAAAAAATAAAAAATTTTTTTCCAATATTATTATTTAAATTTTCAAAATAGTAAAAACAGATATATGTTTTTATATGAATATATTGTAAATAAACTTAACGATAACTTAAAGTTTTGCATAAAAATTTGAGCAAATTTAAATATATGAAGTATCCTAAAATTCTTCCTTAGTGTAAAAAATTTAAAGCAATAAAATTTTTATTAAAAGTAAGTATAAATACTTAATTTTAAGATAATAAGGCCAAAATATTATAATAAAATTTAATTTTTGCTGGAATTATAATTAATAAGTATTATATCATAGTTATTATTTCTTATAAGAACCTTTTTTGGCTGTTCAAAAGTGGGAAATTAATTTTACATGTTATGAAACTTAAAAATTATTATTTTGTACTTATTTAAATGTTTTATACTCTTCAGAATATGAACATGTTTAAACATTGATATTTTATCAATAACGATAATAAATTTAGCACTATCTTTTTTCCAGTGTAATGAAAAATAAAATATCAAATCATAATATAATTAATAAACCTCAATTATTAAATTTGTAAGTATTAACATAAATGATAAATAAATGATTAAATATTATATTCCATATTTTTTCTAAAAACTTAAGATTTTTGTTTCTATTTTTTTCTGTTCTATTCCGTTTTTTTAAAACAAATCAACGATTCTCATATAAAATAAGGTTCGGTTAAATAATAGTAAATATGATTTTAAATTTTAATTATTATAGTATTGAAACAAATTTTTAATATAAATTAAAGCTGTAAAATATTTGTTCAAGTGACTATAAACAGTAGGAATTATGTACAAGTAATTATATATTTACAAAAAAATTAGAATAAATTTTTAATAATAAATGATTAAAAGAAAATAAACTATCTCATAACTAACAAAAGAGATGTATAAGGATTATCATTTGACTATAAAATTAAAAAATTTTATTTTAAACTAATTGTTGCACGAATTGATATTCTGTGCTAAATTATAGTTTTCAATTTACCGTATTATTCTATCTATTTAATTTATTTTTTCAATTTTTTTTAGTGCTATTTCTATTTCTAATTAGCTTTTTCTTAATGTATTAATATACTTCGGATTATTAATACTTTAAGTTATCATAAATAATCATAATTATAACAAATTACAATTTTCCACCGCACACTTCTTTGAAGTAAACCATTTTTTTAATTGGATCTGGATTGCTTGCATTAAACTTTTATTACGTTTCTTGTACAAACAGAATTACTTTTATCATTTTTATTATCCTTTGTTTTTAAATAATTTACTAACACTTTCTATATATAAACATAAATAAAGTATACATAATAAAACTAATTAAAGTGATACAATAAGGATAAAAAATTTTATATGTTAAATTTAGATAAATATAAAGAATTTACTTTCTTAAATTAAACATTTTTTTGATAAAAAAGTTAAATAGAAAAATTCTGCTATAACATAAAACTTTATATATAAATATCAAACAAGATCTTTTCCTCGGACTCAAATTATCAATTGTACTAAATTTCAATTATTAGCTTCAAGTACGAAATGAATCGCATGTATCACAGACTGTACCGAAAACGTCAAACTTTATTGTTATTTGGCCAAATCATAAATTATAAATGTATGAAAAAAATATACTGGCCATATTTATTAAAACTTATTAAAACTTAATACATCATACGCTTCACTTCAATACACAAGTTTCAATACATGCGATAATTTTGTGTAGAAATCTACAAAATTATTATTGTACTGTATAATATAAAATTATTAAATATGGAAACAAAAATTATTTCTTAATACTAATAAAAATATCAAAAGAAATAAATGTTTTATTGACAAAATTATTTAAAGTTACTCAAATTCTATTTATCTTAAACAAAAAAGATTATTTCAATTGTGATATGCGAAATAAAGAAACGTCGAATATTTTAATAAATAAGTTTTACTTACGTAATTTTTCTCTTTCCTATTTATATTTTTATTTATTTCAATAAAAATTTCAAAAGACGATAAAAATATAAAATATATTTTATGATAAAATTTTCAAATCGATCAAGCGGAAAATCAACCATTACTTCAGTATGTGACAAAAATACAAAAATTAATAAAATAATTAAATGCTATATAAATTAATAATAGTTCATGTTCATCACTGTAAAATCAATAATTTTACCGCTTCTCGATTAAAAAATTAAACAGTCAATACGTATATTTCTATTGCCATTTAAATTTAATCGATACAAATATGATCTATTGCATTTCAAATTAACAATGAAGAAATGTAACAAACGTGTATTACAACGTTAAGCATTATATTTTATTAACACATTGTAATAAGTAAAAAAAAATTAAAACATTTCTGCAAAGTTTGAAATATATTCACTCGATGAGTGAAATTCTAGAACTAATAACTACAATGATGATACGATCATTTATAGTGTGAGCATTTTGAATAATCTTACATTTAATTTAAATGTTCAAATAACATTTAAATATTGTCTGGAGCATGTTAAAGATTTATTCAAAGTACTACATTTTTATCGATATTATTTATTTACAAAAGATTACTTATTTGTTTTCGTAAAGAGTGCTACAAAACTTCAAATAAATCTGTATTTATTGTTTATCATTCGGCATTCTTTAGAAACAGTATGGAACTTATTTATTTTACGTATATACTTATGTTTCTGTATTGTATTATTTTATCAAATTAAATAATCAGTTTACAAGTATACATTCTTATAAGAAATTTTATGAATGAAATTTTATTAAACTTACAGTGAACCAGAAATTTAAGGTGATACCTATATACATTATATTTTATATTTTTAATATTAGATAATAAAAATATCTTTTATGTCCGAAATTTATATTTTTTAAAATCACATATTTAATATGGTAAATTATGTAAAAAAAACAAGTTATTTTATAATCAATTAAATATCATTATTTTACATCAAATAATATTTTAATTGATTATAAAAAATTAGATTAAAAAAAAGTAAGATAGATTATAAGAAAATATAGCAATATTTTTTCACATATCTTACATCGTTTACCAAACATTTTAACTGGATAAGTTTACCAAATAGAACACCATTTAATTTTCTTTAACAGAACCAAGAAAGCAGAGAAAAAATATAAAATATAAGCAAGCAAAATAGCTTTCATTTGATTTATCAGAACAAAAATATAATTAGTATTACTGTTACAAAAGCCAAGTTATACTTGGTTTCTGGTTTCTATTTACTCGAAATCATTTCCAAACATGCCATTGCTCTTTCTTTGATATATATGTGTGTGTATGCATGTATGAATGTATGTATGTGTGGATTTGTGTTGTGCAAGTACGCGCCCCCTCAATACCTACCAATGAATATTTGTATACCTATATGATCGAATAATCAATGAATGAACAGGATGTGCTTAAGTATGTACGTAAAAGTTTTATGCTTTAAAACATATTTAAATACATGAACCCATATATATATTCACGTGCAAACATATTCATATATATATTGTTTCATCATACACATTTATACACACCCGCACTTGTGTGTGTGTGTATGTATTTGAACGCACTCAAATGTGCACACCACAAATTCATGTGTATAGACACACCTATATATACACATACATAATATATGAAAAACTATATGCAGCACGGATAAATACCAAAATAAAAATATGTACATGTGTATGATCGAAGAACTACATGATTCAGTCCTCACAAACACGCAATAGTTAGTAATAATTCACAGAGCTTTGCTCCATAACAATTAGAAAGTCCTCTACCAGCCATTGCCTCCTCGGCCTCTGCCACGAAAAACTGTTGCGCCACGGAACACACAACCACGAGGTTTCATTCCTCGCGTTGGTGGCCCAGGAGGAGGAAATCCACTCATCACCATTACTCGTCCTCCCGGACCACCTCGATCTATCCAGGGTGGCCTTGGTCCACTGCTACCACGAAACACTATGCAACTAGCACCACCACCACGACCGCCTCCTCTCTGTATCAGTGAACCTCTGGAACTAAGAGTTTTCAAATTTATAATTTGTTTTATATGTTACGATATTAAAAAAAAATTTAATAACGTATTTACAATACTTGATTAAAAATTTTATACAATAACTAATATGATAATAATAATAATATATTAATAAAATTTTCTCCCCAAAGTCAGTAATCTAATGTTTAATCAATTATATAAAGTAAATAATAAAATTACAAAAAAAAAAAAATTACTATAATATTAGTAAATACGTTATTATTTTATATTAGAATATATTATTAATTACTTTTATAATTAAAAATAGTGACATTTTAAGAACTTTGACAAAAATAAAAATTAAAAAGTAAAAAAAAATTTAATCTTTTTAAATTCAAATACTTTTAGAAAAAAATAATTTAATATTTTAAAATATAAAACAAACTTGCAGTAAAATAAATTTAAATTTAAGTTTATTTTTTTCGAAAAATATAAACTTATATGCTTTTACAGATTTTAAACAACAATTTTTTCATATATAATTAAATCATTAATTACATATACATAATTTCATATAATATGTAACATAAAATTTTTAATTTTTAATCGAATTCAAAGAAAATATGTTTTTGTATGCAAATATATTTATATATATGTATGTATCATTAATAGCTTCTTCTATAGATTTAATATTAAATTAATTTAATATATAAATTAATTATTAATGTAAATATATTTATTTAAAATATTTTTTAAAAAATTCATTTTATGTTTTCCATTACATATTATTTCTAAATCAATTTTTAATATTTTAAATGACAATTTAATATTGTCATTTCATCAATTAAAATTATTATATGTTTTTACTTTGCAGTTTACTTTCCAATAGTTAAAATTAATTTTGATTACCTTCCATGTTGACTATCATAAAAATCGAAATCTTGTGAACCTTGATGAAAATCCTGGATAGGTTGACTTGACGGGTAATTTTGATTAATTCTGAAATCCTGTTGGTTTTGATGAAATGATTGATTAGTCCGAAAATCCATAGATTTATTATGCCGAAAATCAGACTGATGAAACTGAGGTAGTGGAGGAGGCGGTGGTGGTGGCCTCGTATCTACTCCGCGCAATTCTGATCCTAGAGTTCCACCTCTTTGTGAACCCTTTTAAAATATTAAAATCAAAACCAATAATACTAATTTTTTTAATAATGAACCTTCAATTTTCTTGTATTTTTATCTTAATTTCTGTAATTTTTATCATAAGTTAAAATTGTCTTACTTAAATTGTATAACTATATGTATTAATTAAACTGATTTTTTTTATTACTTTTTGTATACATTTATTATATATTAAAATTTATAATTATATTTCATTAAATTAATTTATAATTAACAGATTTACTCTGTTCTTGAATATCCCTAAAAAAATTAAATATTTTTCAACCTCAAATAAACTATTTCATGATTCATTTAAAAGTGAATACCAATAACATAAAAAGCTATATATTTTTTCTAAATTATCTTAAAAATTAGAATCAGTTTTCTAACAAAAAATATTGAATAATTCGTATCTAACTTTCATTTTAAAACAGCATAAAAAAATTAAGAATAACTGACTATAAAAGAACAAGCGTAAACTAAAAAAGATGTAAGCTTTTCATAAACATTTCTTTTGTAACATTTCTGAAAAAAGAAAAATAGGGGGGAAAAAACAAAAATAAATAGGAAAGAAAAGAAACAAGAATAAGGTTTAATATAATAATTATAGAAGTTTAAGCTGATAGTGAAAAATATAAAAATTAGTTTTGTAGAATAAAGAACAGAAAGGACAACGATAGGAAGGGGTATGCATAATAGACGAAATCAAATAAGAAAGGGAAAAAATAGTAAGGCATTTTGAGAGAAAAGTTGAAGGTTATTAATAGTCAAAAAGAGAAATTCCAGCAACAGGTCATTCGACTTAGACAAAGGAATAAATATTAAGAATAGCGTTTCGGAATGTGGCTGGTCTAGAGAGGACGGATACTCAAGACTAGGAGTGTATACAAAACCATGAAGTAATAGAATTAATAGACAGGATTAAGAAAGGACATAGAAGAAAGAAAAAAGTAAACAGACAAAGGTTTTGAAGTCAAGTAAAGGAAGAAGAAATTATAAACATAATCATAAAAAGAAAGGAAATAAAAGAAGGAATTCATAAATGCGTCAGTATTAAAAGAAACAGTACAATATTGGGGATGAAGATAAAAAAAAAATTATCAAAGCATGGATAAAATGTGGGAAGCGAACAAGGGAAAAGAATAACTTTGGGAGACAAAATTTTAAACAGACGGGTGAAAAGGGGGCATAGATTAACGAAGTCGGAGAAAAATTGAAGAGTAAAACAATTAAATGGGGATCAAATTTAGGATAGGTATATTAAATAGAAAGAAATGAATACAAGGGAATACACATTTAACAAAAAAGGGCTTCTGTGATTGACTACATACTGGTGAATGACAAGAGTGAAAGAGAAATAGAAAAATAGTAATAGTGAACGGAGTAGAATCCGATCAACTTAATAGTCCACTTCCACGACAGGTGGAACTTTTTAAAGAAATATAGAGGGAATAGGAAAAAAGGATAGAGACTGGTAAGGAAAGAATAGGTGAGATAAAAGAAAAGATAGAATAAATACAGAAAAAATGAAAATATTAAAATTCTAGAAAAAAGGAGAAACAAGATAAAAACTTAGTTCAAGTGAAAAGATAATAAAACAAAAAAACAATTTAGCATTTCAGATATTAAGTATACAAATTCAATGAATATGTCAATAATAAGGAATACAACAAATTTATGATCAAAAGAGCTAATGTTGTATTAGGGAAAATATGGAGTATAATAAAAAGATGAGTCAAAGATGACTTCAGTATGAAGATGAAATTATTTGATGCATTCATAAAAAATGTGTTATTTCATGGAGCAGAAATCTGGGAATAGAAAGGTTATTAGATAGAAAATGTGCAAAAAAATACATAAATTGAATTTTGAATTTATAAAAAACATAATAATATTATTATTATTGTTGGCGTTATTGCTATTAATATTAAAAGCATTTTTAGTTGATTATTTACAACATTAAAAATTAAATATTTAATACAATTATTTAATAATAAATGGATAACCAAAAGTACTTACCATAGCATTTACAGTAGTACCACCAGTCGATATCAACCGCATATCCAGATCAGTTGCATGATGATGCTGTGATCCTGAAGATGGTGCAAGAGAGATATTAGACACTCGCATATCTCGATCCTGTGACCTTACATCTACAAGTATTCGGTTTCCTTTTTGTTTATTCTCGCTCTCTTCATCGGACATCTCCATATCGACACTTTCAACAATGTCTCCAGCTTGAAGGTTTGGCCTCCTATTCAATAAATGATTTTTTTATTTATCCTATATATGATTCCTGCTTTTGCTTGGTAGCATGATACATTATAGCATGATATAACGTGATACATTACGTCTTTTTTTACATAATTTTTAAATAAAATCCTTTACAATTATAACTATCAGTTATTTTTAATATTATCCTTTGATATTTTTTAAATATTTATGAAAGAACTCTACAATTATATTATTGCATCTAATATATATGAAAGTAATTTTGAAATATGTAATTGCCTTTTAAATCATAGTATTTTGCATAGTATAAAATATATAACAATTGTATTCTTAAATTTTTTTATACATTTTATTGTTATTTTATTTTAAAATATTCTGATGAAGTAACTAATATCATATATTATTTAAGCTTAAATTGTAATTATTACAATAATTGAAATAATAAATACATTAATATTAAGTTTTTGAATCTTTTTTAATATTTATTCAAACTATACAAATTAGTCATGAGTCTGTTCAAATAACTTGAAAAATAATTATATTTAAATATCCTAAGTTATATAAAAGTTTTTTACTTATAAATGTAAATTACATATAAGCAATGTAAAAACTATAAATACCAATGTATAAATTATTCGTGAATAAATAATAATAATTATGATTATAATGATAATGATAATGATAGTAATATTTAAATATTTATCACCTATAATCTTGGTCTGTATTTGTCCATAAACTATTGTTAGGAAGAGGAGTGGACGGTGCATCGTTACTATTATTAGCTGGACTACCAGTTAAGCTAATAAGATTACGATGATCAACATCAGCTCCTTTCATAAGACGGTGCGGCAACTGTTTATCTGTAGATAATGGCATTGGCAAAACCCTGGCAAAAAATTTATTTCTAATTACATTTATTTTTTTTCAATTATTAATTAGAATATTAATGTATAACGTAAAATAAACATTAACCTATGATCAACATCACCAACACTACTGAGAATTGGCTCTTGTGATTGAGAGTCATTATATTCAACTGGCTCATTAAAACCTGCTTTTTCATATATAGGTGGAGACTCTGGAGTTTCAGAAAGGATTTCATCTTTTATTCTAACGTTTTCCACCCATACTGAATCATTACCTGTTTCCCACTGTTCATTACTTGATTCATTCCATTGATTTTTCATTTTGTTATCATTCATTGGCCAAATAGGATTTGTCTCCTTGTTTACTGGAAAAACAACTAGAAGGAATTTGGTTAATATATAGTTTTAATTAAAAAATTAAAATAACTATAATAAAAACTTATTAACACCTTTATCTTCCCACTTTATGGATTCTTTTGGTGTTTCGTTTGCAAATGTCCATGTAGGAAATTTAGGAGGAAGTTTATTATAACAATTATTGTCATCTAAAAATTCTATAGGAGGCATAGGAGGAGGCTGAAGAGGATTAATTGAAGATGTAGATACATCAAATGAATTCACAGGCACAGTGGTATTATTTTGACTATTTTCACTGGAATATGGCGATGGAGTATGAGATTCCCCATTCAGGTTTCTATTTTGTAGAGGTGTACTATGACCAATTTGAATATGATTTAAATGTCCTGTGGGAGTAGTAGAAACATTTATCATTCTCCCCATTAACGGAGTCGTCGATATTTGCCCTATAATGGGTCTATAATCATTGCACTGTAAAGAATCAGAAATAGCATCAGTAGTGTCTAAGCCAAGTCCAGGAATACCACACAAGTCAGTCGTTGTATCCGAAGATGGTAGCACTGTTTTTAAAAAACTTGAAACAGGTTCATCATTACTTGTTTCCACTATTGATGGATGTATATCAAAAACTTCACTTGATTTATTCTATAAAAAAATGATAAATAATTAGCTCATTAAATAATTTCTAATTCTTTTTAAATTTATCTTTTCGTATCTTCGTTAATAAAAAAAAACACCTTTAATCTTATATTTATTTAACATGAAATACCTCTAAAGAATCATATTGTTGACTATTACCAGATGTTACAGATCCATCATTAAATATATTTCTCTGTTATAAAAAATAAATATTACATTCAAAGTATTATAAAATTCAAATAAATAGTCAATAGTTGTTAATCTTACAGGATCAAACTCCAAGTTTCCTCCAATAAAAGATGGAAAGTTATTACTAAATTCTGAAATTGTATTATTTAATGGTGCAGTCACAGGATTATAATCCTGACCATATGATCCATACATTGATGGAGGAGCAATATTAATTAAAGAAGATTGGTTGATTTGATTTTCATCTCCTGGAAGTTCAATATCACTATCTGGACTTGGAGACGGAGCATTTATGTCTGGTGATGGAATCGGTGATGCTAACATTGGCAACAGCTCGTCTAATTTTTTTTTTAAATTTTTTACTCTACTGCCAAAATTTCTATAAGCCTATAACTCAACAATATAGATTTTATATAACTGACAATTATTTTATCTTATTATCGTTTAAATTTTGATTTATTATCTTTTATATGTAATTTATATAAAATATGATAAATACTCACATTAACTACAATCTTCACTTCTCCTCTTTGTGTTTCATAAAATTGATCAGCTTGTTCAAGAAGCTCAAGAACTTGTTTCCTTTCCCTAATTTCTGCTTCAAGTGCTCGTACATAATTTTCAATATTTCTTGCAGCATGATCAACTTCTTTTTCAGCATCTTCTACTCTCCTTCGATCCTTCAAAGATGAACATAATTCCTCAGCATTATCAATATCTACATTACTATCTCTTAAATCTCTTAATCTTGCATCTGTTGCTTGTTCTAGAGTAGCACAAGATCTCATTGTAGAGATAAGAAGAGCAGCTTGAAATTCTTCAGGTTGCTGAACAGGTTGAGGTTCAACTTTTTTTTTGGGAGCTGCTGAAATTAATCCTGATAAATCAGCAAGGAATTCTTCATCATATACTTGTCTTTGATCCCAAATTTTAAAAATCCTCAAAATACGATGCTTTACTTTTTCATCTCGGACCATTGTTGTAGCCCTCTGCAATGTAGTACCCCACGACTCTACAAACTCAAAATTTTTTCTTTTTGAGTATTGAATAACATCATTTGCTAAATAGAAAAGTGTGAGTCGATGTTCCACTTTTACTAAAACAAAAATTTAAGGATTAAGTTAAAATTTAAATCATTAAGTAATTGACTTTTGATTGTCTGAAACAAAATTTCAATTTACTAATAATTGCCAAGCATTAAGAAATTTTCAAACCTTTTTTTAAAACTTGTAACCAGGTAGCAACTATTTTTTTGTGGTATTGCCTTCTTTCAAGGCACCATGCTGAAAGACTTTGGATAGATTCCTGAGAATCTTTTAACGATTGAAGTCTTCGTTCAAATTGCTCCGTATCAAAATCATTGGAAACCATGATTAGACAATTCACCAATTTTTCGTTTACCTTAGGTCTTAAAGAGACTCAAAAATCTTGAAAGAAAAAAATATTAAAATATTTTACTTCGAAAATTTAATAACTATATTTAATATTTGTGCTACTGTTTTGTCATATTACAGTGAAATATAACTTTCATAAAATCCAAGAATTCAACACAAAAGTATAAACGCAAAAACTGTTGCAACTTAAAATTAAATATAAATTAATTTAAATAGTATGAATTTCTATTTTTTTAATTGGAATATATAATATATAATATAAAAATCAAATGATTCAAGAGATCTTAAACAATTATTTCGTAAACATTAAATATGATGAAAACTTAATGAAAGATATTATAAAAGTCAGTATCCATACTAGTTTAACCAAATTGAATTTCCAAAAAATATTGTAAATTGAATTTAAATTTCACTATAATATATCAAATTCTAAAAAAATAAAAAAAATTGGTTAAAAATATTTAATCGATCGTAGCGAAATGACCTGGTCTCGTATTTCTGACGGCCATTTTTTTGTTTACTCCAGTTCAGCGCCGCCCTCATGTATTGTGCTGTACTTGCAATTTTATTATAATTTACTTACATAAATTCAGCATAAAGAAATGTTAATTTTAAAAAGTTATTAAAACCCATGGCATTATTAAACACGAATAAATAATTAAGTGTAGAATTTAAATAAAAATTACCAGGTATTTAATAATTTGCAATATAATAGAGCACAGTATTATTTCATATTTTTAAGCATTAGCTGTATTCAAATTTTATGTTTGAATAATAAATCATAATTCTGTGTTATCTTAGATAATAAAACAAAACAAAACCTACAGAACACTGAATAACATAATAATATACAAACAAATTACATTATGTTTACCAAAATATTCCATTTTTATATAAAAGAAATTTACCAATAACATTCAAATATTCAAAATTTTTTTAATTAAACTTAGTCCCAGCGTTTTATAGGTTACCTGCGTCGACAGAGGTATCGGCGCGCGCGAAATAAATGAACTTTTTTATAGGTTAGAATAAGAACGTACTCTACTCAGTTCACATCTCGCCGGAATCTTAGCATTGAACTTTGCTCAAATCAAAATACAGTCAACCTTAAACTTATGTTGCAGAGCTTAAAAAAGTTTTAACACGTCAAGATGAAAAAAATACGTGCACGAAAGCGCAATGACGACAAGATACGATAACCTTGCCCGGGCGCCATACACGTATTGAATAATTTTATATTTATCTCTATCTGCACCCTTTTGATTTGATAATATTAATTGTGAAGAATAAATCAAGGATAAACAATAGTATTCTTTTTACAACACTACAACACAATTTCATTACTTTTGTTTCTTGATTTTATTTATGGAAACGTTACACGTTTACAATCATTATTTAAATATACCGACTGGGCAAAATCATTCCAAAGGTACATCTACGCCATTTTTCCATTCAAGGGTGTAAAGCAAATATTCAAACAATATGACTGGTGAAATGCATACATATTATTGTATGCATCTTTCTTATCAATAATAAAAATATATATTTTTTATCATCTACATTGTACAAATATTTGAGTATGACTAATCTCGTGATATGAATACGGTATATACACGCGCGCGCTTACACATAGCAATTATACAAGGGATCAATATTATATAAACATCTTACGATTTAAAAAAGTCCTCATATGATTATTATATTAGAATCCACGATATTTTTCTACACTGTATAATCTATAAGTAACTACTAAAAAAAAATTTCATATATAATCCAATTGTTCTACTAAAAACTTTTAATTTATTTTATTAACTAAACCAAAATTAGTTTAAATTTAATTTCGAAATTATACTCTTAATTGTTGACTACTTTTTAAAATATGTATAATACCTAATAACAAAACATTTTCGTATAGTAAATAAAATATTAAAAACTTTTAATTTAATGTTGTAATTTTATAAATACAATTAATACATTTTTTAAATATAAATAAAAATTTTTCTAAAATTTATGAATATATCATATTTGATAGTTTTCTATACTTGATAAATCATACTTTTAGGATTCAATTTATCACATATCTAAAAAACTTTCATGTAACTCTTCTCTATTATATAGATTTATTTTTTTTTTATAATTATAAATTATAATTCATATTTTATTGTGTATATAATCTCTATTTTTATAATGTTCAAAATTTATAATTGATTTTGTATATTTGTCTACTTTTGTTTGTTAATATAAAAAAGTAAAGTTATGAAAGAATCTACAAATTCAATTTTAAAATTGTGAACAAAATATAAATTCTTTATTTATATAATAAATACAAATAAAAACACATAACATTGTTTTCTTTTGTACATTTTGGAAATAGCGGATCACGAGTAATAAAATTTGCAGAAATTAGTAATTCATATGAAAACGTACTAAAATCTAATTATTTAAAAATAAATTGCAAAAGTATATATTAATCATATTTAACATATAATATATTATATCATAGTAATGTATATAACACGTACTATATTAAAAAACCTAATCTTATCGATTTATTAAAAATTTTGATTAGTATTTTATTATCAATTATTTATTTTATTATATACGTATATGTATATATATATACAATAAAATATATCTGAATATATTTTATTATAATTATAAATCAAAGTTCCATTGAACATTGTGTAAGTCTTACCTTAAATATAAACACTTTCATTTTCCACATTTTTACATTGTCAATGTTGATATTGAATACTAAGTAAAAAAACCCTCAAAGTATTTAAAGAACATGCCCTACATTCATTATAAAATCATACATCTAAATTAAGTAAGTTTTAATGTAGGAGTAAAAATAACTGTAGTTTTAAAAAATCTTTTTCATAATATTAAAAACTCTAAAACTTGGAAAAAAACAAATATCATGAATGGGGGGGGGGAAGCGGCAATAAGTAAATCTGTAAATCTTTCAATAGATTTTATTATTAATCAAGGTACGTTCTGTTACAAAAATACCGCATTATTCCAGTAAATTACAATTGAACAGAAAATCGCAGCGGACAGGTTTATCATAAAAATCTTTAAATCTAATGTGGTGTTTACAAGCAATATTCTTTCTTCTTTTCATGATCTCGTAAAATAGTCAGTCTAAAAAAAGATTTCGCCGTTCTTTGAGATGACTGTTTCCGCAAATTGTCAAACATACATATATTACTTATATGAATTCCATGTCAATGCATGCGCTTTCAATAATTTATTTATATATCATACACGATATAATTTTTAGTGGTCTTTTACGTACATTTCTCTTACCAGAAACGTTTACATGATTTTAAATATCGGCACAGCGGTCAAACTTCAGTGGCTTTAACAGAAGCATTTAATTTTTAATATTACCGTTTCATTTCTACTCACGATTATGTTTCAAGGCTAGTATATCAGAAAAATCCGTTATAATAGAGCTATTAGTTTCATTGAAAATCTTTTTTGCTTCTAAAAACTACCGGTACTATATTGGTGGTATCTAAGGACCTCTTTTACTTTTGTTTAATTTTCTCCGATTGTGTCATTTCAACGTTTTACCTGGTAATAGTAAATATGATTGATTACTATTTTATACGAATACACAAGGTCGATTTATTTCTTATTAATAAAATCCTAGAAAAGAACAATCTTTATGCTTAAAACCGTTTTCATGAATGAAAACTTAAAACTCAAGCGAAACGTTTAAGTGCATATTATCTACGATGTTTTTTGTAAAATGTAAGCAATTGATATGCGTATTCATTGATTTATATAGCAGGTGAAATTTAATTGATTTCTTAATAATAACGTTCGTATCGTAAAAGTGCTTTATTCGTCTTTCATGTACCATCTCATTTCCGCAAATCAATAACTATCATTTATTGTCTTAATTATTTTCTCAAATATTGGGTTAGTTATTTTGTTGTGGCATAAGCTCATTATATCTATAATTTTATAAATTTGATCATCAATTTGTACGTATTACGTTTTTTTAATTATTTTTTCTCGTTTCTTGACTCGTAGTTTAAAATGTCGTTCGCGCAATTTAAATATTTATTTTAGAAAGTTAATACGTTCGATCAATATCAGTTTTCTTATTTTTTGTCTCACATCAATTCATTCACTTCTGAATTAACATTCCTTGTAATTATTGTGAAATCTTTAATAACTTATGAAAATTTATTATGAAATTTATAGACTGCTGAACTTCATAAACATTCTTTGACATTTTGATGTACGTTATGGCTTCTATTTAAAATTATTTTCATCAAAATTATTCAACTCGTGATATCTTTTCAAATTATTTATCATCATATAATAATATGCATAAGTAGAAATAAAATTATAACATCGATGATCATTTAAATATTCATTTCTACCGTGCTTATTCTTCCTATTGATCCATATCTATAAAAAAGTAATAGTAATATTCGTTCCGTGTTTCAAGGATCTTGTCTGTACATTACCACGTATGGTCTCTATTAACAGTTTAAGCTTATTATTATCTTGACATGTTTAAATGTTTATATAGTTTAGAGAGTCTTAATTAAAACTGTTTTCAAGCTGCCTGGATTGAATCTTATTATTATCATTTTGAAGGAAAGCTCACATAAGATTGAGTACTATTATGTCGACAGTACCAATACAAATATTACAATATAATAAATCGAATTAACAAAAAATAAAACGGAAATTTATGGGTTAAATTATAGATTTATGCCAACTGGATTAAAAGTTGTATGTTGAAAAAGATTTTATTAAATGAATTAATAAAGGTTAAATATTAGTTTGTCAAATCAAATTAACTTAAATTTAAGTATATTTAGGTATCAATTTTTAGTAAATTCATACTACTATAAATGATTGAAAAAATCATTTCTTTAAATTAAAATATTAATTGGTTAATTATATTAATATTATTAATTATAATTATTATATTTATAATATAATATAGTAATTTTTAATTACAGTATTAAATTCTACAGATAAAATCATTACTATGATTTAATTTATATTTAAATTTATTAATTTATTATATAAATTTATCATAACCGAATAAATCGGGTATATCGTACTTGTTTATAAATTAAGCAATACGCCTAAATTTATTTAAGTCATTTTATTATAACAGTATGCCATCATTTTTTTGTGACTTGTTATTGCACAAAAATGTATATTTCACGCTAACCGGATACTTTACAGGATTTGCTAATTCCTCGTTAACTTTTCTTTCTATTTCGAATGTATTATTTACACAGATATAAATATTAACGTTGTTCCGCTTCACCATCTAATTAATCAATCGTAAATAAGATCTTCATTTATATCTCTTAAACAAATAAATGCCATTCATTTTCTCAATATTCTCTAATTCGCATCAATTCACGAGATAGATAAGAAGTCATGAAATTAAAGTTCAGAAGCGTATTTTTCACCTTCCATAATATGCTCTTCTGATAGTCACTATTTTAATAACTGTCATGCTATACGGTCTTTATGATCTTTTTTATTATTAATTAAGACTGATATAAAAATCAAGAACAGTGACTTAAAACATTCATATTCAGAAAAATTTACCTTTTAAATATTTTAGCCTTTGCTCTGAATGTCAAGAAGATAGTGGAATTGAACTGTTGAATATCAACAATTAAGATTAATAATTTTATATCCTGAAAAAAACTATATTTTTAATACAATATATATTATAACGTTAAAAATAATAAAGAGCTTTTAAAATTCAAATGTTTATTTACATTTTATTATTTTTATCGGATTATATTATGTAATGGTTTGCAGTGTTTTTTATGTGAAGTGTAAGTAGATAAAGTAAAATTCGGAACAATACTGAGGCATCACTACTGAGAGATAGAAAATTTTTTTATCAGGAATCATAGAAGGGCAATAGTATCGACAACAGAAGAGTTCAAGAAAGTATACAAAAAAAAAATAAAAACAAGAGATACAATCGTGAGATTGGGTATTGTATAGAATATTTTATCATTTTGCAGGAGAAATAATCTTGTATATTATATGAAGAATATGAAGATTGATGTGTAAGAAGGGAACGTTACATTTGTTATAAATAAAAAAGAAAATGGTGAGTTGATATACACAGAAGTCAAAATAAAGGGGAATTTAAAAAAATATTGAGATAGTATACGTAAGAAACAATAACAAAGAAAATTTAAATTAGATAAACTGTGAGAAAAGGGGCACTGTTAATAACTTACAAGAAAATTAGTAAAGCTGTAACTAAAATTTTTGAAATTTTAGAAGAAAATAACAATGATCTAACAATAATTTGAATGTTACAATTTTTTAGGAATAATTTATAAATAAGATAATAAAAAATATTATACACAGAATAAATATTGAACACAATTTAAGAAATCATAATTCAAATGATTTTTTAATTGAAGAACTAATTGATCCTTCACATAGATGCAATAAGGATACAGGTGCATTTAATAATTTTGAAAAGAGTAAAACAGTTAGAATATATTCACTTAGTTATAAAAAAATTTCTATTACTAAGTGAATAATTTAATTAGAAAAAAGTTAAATTAGTTTATCATTAAAAAAATAAAAAAAGTTTACGTATTGGAAACAAATTTATTTAACAAATCTTATTGATGAATCTTTATTTGATTTAATTTCATATTTACAGTTCAATAATATATCATATAGTGAACTTTCAAATGATACTTAGTCTTGTAGAATGCCTTAATGTGGTTAATTTAACTTAAGAATTACAGATAAACATTTTTAAATGCAATTTTTTTGTTATTTTTAAATTAAAAAACTCTAGAAACTCGCGTAATAATTTAGTTGATTCATTAAGCAAATTGGTCAATAATATGAACATATCTATAAGGTGAAACAAAAAATTTAATATTAGTAAACATAAAAGAAAAAAATCAATACTTTAATCATTTCTTAACTTCTATCACTAAAATTACTAATAATTCATTTACATTTGCAGACCATTATATTAAAAAGAAAAAATGAAACAAAGTTGTATGTGGTTTTCTAAAAGAGCACAAATTTTGAAACCCATTAATTAATCAGTTTCTATGCATAACTTTTTTCTTTTAATGTTCAGTAATTTTTAAATATAGAAGTTTGTGATACATATATTAATTTGTATATTATTAATATATTAATTTGTCAAATAGTAATCATAAAGTGCATAATAACATTTGAAATTTAACTTTTAAAATAATATATACTGCTTATGTAGAATTAATCAAATCCAAAAACAAACAGAAGAAACAACGAACTATTTTTTAAAACAGGTAACATTAAAAACTGAACACAAAAATTTAATTAATTGATAAACATTTCAATTGTTAAAAATTAAAAAATTAAATTTATAATTTTATAGAGTTTAAAAATACCAAACAAATACATTCTGATTTGAAAAAATAACTAGTGAAATAATACCTAGTTAAATTAGTATTTCAATTTAAATCACCTCTCAATAATATATTTAATTACAAGGACAGAAAATTGTAAGATTTACAAAAGATTCGATACAAGAAAAAATGAACTAAATAATATTCATGAAAATATCTTAAAAAACTGTGATTCGATAGGAGAATCCAGATATATCTTATATAAAAAGTGTACTAAGGTAAGGTTTTAATTTTCCAACACAAAAATTATGAAATGATAAGAATTATTTATAATATCTCTAATAAATGTGATAGAAAAGCAAATATTTCATTAATAAATCAATTGTGTTAAAATTGGCCATTGCGTTTGAATCAAAATTTTAACTCAATCCAGATTGAAATTTTATGTTAAATCAGCTCTTGCATGTAGTATTACTATAATCTCTACACTAAAAGGGTAATAATGACTATTTTACAAGAATTTTAATAAATGCTCGATTTAAAATAATTACATTTTTAAAACTAATTTAAATTACGACTAATTTAATTACTACTAATTATTACTAATAATTTAAGATACATTCTTTAAATACTTCATTTTATATTCTTTGACTTGATATATAAATAAAATATCTAGGAATATACTATATTACATTTTTAAAAAATTTTAGATAATATTTAAAGAAATTTATCAAACTGAAAGAAATAATTACAAATAATAACAAAAACAAATATAAATTATACTCACTAAAACAAAAAACTTATTTGTATGATTAGCTTCGCTATGCTAATAACTGATTTTTCTAATCAATTTTCAGTTGTATCCAAAATTTTATGTCTGATAAAAATATCAAAATGAATTCTATGAGTATTTCTTCAAAATTCCTGTGTAGAAATAATTAGATTATTAGAAATTATTTTATAGTCATTGTATGTACAAATACTGAATATTATTTATTTATGTTAATCGGGAAACGGCAAAAGGTGAAATGAAAAACTCGGATATTTTAGATAATGTTTATTTATAAGCATTCGCTGCCGATTTCGCTCAGAGGGCTGTCACCGACGAATTCGAGTGTCGTGCTCGGAAGCAAATGAACGAAAATCGCCCTGCCGCCTTGTATTTATCCTTGACAGATTTCCCGTTACATTACTCCCGTTATTCTGTAACGGTCCCTATTTCGCATAACAATTCATGCTTATTTGGGGAAACCTCCCAGGAAATCTGTCGGGCCTACCTCCGGAATTGTTATAGTGCGACAATTAGCTAACGGGCCTGGCCTAGTGCAAGACTGGCTCGGGGAAAGCCCCCGAAGGAATTACGTCGACAACACCTCGGGAAGTCCCCGAGAAATTCCATCGGCAACAATTTACAAAGAATTTATACATTGTTTATCTTACAATACACATTTTATATTTTTCAATTAAGAGTTATAGTTTTATTGTTACAAATTCATTTTGTTATCCATTTTTGTTATCTATTTTCATTTCAATTTCCTTTTACTTTATACTATAATATGTTTTCCTGTGAATATTATTTATAATTCTCATACACATTTTAGTTTATCTATGTTATTTATTCAAAAAAATACAAAAAGAGAAAATCTAAAAGTGCATAGAAAAAGCTAATATAAAATATTTATTAAATTATATAGTGGAACTTTAAAAAGAAATAAAGACGAAAGTCAAGATGGGCTATAAAATAGTTGGAAAAGCGAAAATACAAATAGAAGTGATGCAAGGGTTGCTAATAACCCTAATGTTCAAACTTGCTGTTGTTAGCGTACTTTATTGTTTCTATTTCCTCTCATGTTATTTCTACACTTTCAATTTTCTCCCTTCAGTAATATCTCAATTTTTCAATGTTTCGACAAATATTTATCCTTTTTGCATCATAATTTTCTCTCACCATTGATCTCATTTCCATTTATTTCAAATACTTTTCCTTCTTTTACCCTTATTTATATTACACACTATTTGAGAATTCCTGCATCTTCATTATTTATTACTTTACTCTCAAACTTAATTTATGTTTTTGATGTCTATTCAGTTTCTTGTGGTTTCAAACATAATAATGTGATCGGGTGTAATTTTTACCCAAATAAGCTATACTTTTATTAAAGTTACATATTTCTTTTGTACCTTATCCATCTCCTCACAACTTTTCTAACTACAAATTTCAGCTCAGTATAGTTTTTCTTTAAATCTGAACCATATATACGTAAATTAATTAACTATTTCTAATGGTGATAACTAAACTGTCTTTTTTCCCTTTTGCCTTCTTGAATTTAATTATTTCTATATTCAGTTCTAAGCCTTTTTTTCCAAGCAGTTTTTAAATATTTTCAATAATTTGTTCAATGCCCGTCCATTGATAATATAACAGTAGCATCTGAATATGTTAATGATCTTATTATTTTTTCCTATTTTTGTTTTTTATTTCCTTATTTATTATTATCCTTATTCTATTATTTATTTTTATTTCCTGAGCTTTTATATTTTTTTAATTTCTCCACTAGACCTACCATTACTATATTGAATAACAGTAAGCTAATAGCCTTAAATAACTCCTTTTTCTGTTTTTCCACTATTTCTTCAATTAACCTTTTTTAACTTTTATCTTTATATCCTTTTAACCTTTTTTTGTACAATGTATTAAATACTTTTTATTTGTTTTTTTAAGGCACTTTTCTCTTTATTTTATAAAATGTTGTTTTTATAATTTTAATTTCTTGCTATTTACAAACTGTAAATACAAAATAATAATACAAACTGTGTACTGTCTAAATTATTTTGTTATTCTCTGCGTTCCTCTAACCTGTTTTTTATAGTTCCAGATATTTTTATCTCGACTTCTTAGATAAAATCCCTCTGCAATTGTTGTTGTTAATGTAATTCTCTTACATTTCTTTTTGAATATTGAAAGTAATAAACCATTTCTCTACAGGACTTTACAGTAATTTTTTTCTCCTTTGTAATACGTTGATGATTTATGTCATACCATTATCATTTAGATTTAATATAAATGTATGATTGACATGTCAATGCTGTTTGAATGACGAATATAGGTAGAGCATCTGTGTAAAAGTTAATAAAGCTGGTATAATTTTTTATGAATGTATTATAAGAACTTTATCTATATTAGCACATGACGAATTTCATGCATATTACTTCACAAAATGTATAAGTGAATTTACTAAAAGTATTACACCTCCAATGCTTAATGCATTTTTAAAAAAATGGAAAAAGTGCTGAATTACTAACATATTATAGCTGCTAAATACACTCGTATTGATAAACTCGTATCCTGCCCTTTGTCATTTCGTTTCTATACCACCTAAAAACGATAAAACCGACTACCAAAAGTAAATTACATCTAATATGCAAATTTGAATTCTATTCATATAAATTTACATTATTGAATAAAAATAACCATTACTTTATATAATTAAGATAACACACTACACAAAGTAAATTAAGTTTAATATATGAATTTTAAATATATATGTATATATGTAATTAAAAGACAAACCTAAAAATGAGTACTGTATTTAAAAAAAAAATTTTTTTATGTCTTATATTTTTATATGTATTTTTAATTTACGTAGTTGAATTCGCTAAAGATAACGACAAATTGACATTAACACTACTGTATTAAAAAGAGCAATTATAATCAATCACCTTAATAAATATGCGAGATCGTTTTAAAAAGGATGGTTTCATAAAGTAAGTATGAGGCAGAAAAATTTAAGAAGAAAAAACTACCATTTTGATTGCCATGGAGTGATACGATGCATGAATCAAAATCATTGTTGAAAATGCACTAGCTCACAAGTATACTTACATATAATCTCTTTATGAGCCATTGGTATTTTATGCTCATAGAGGTTATACGATTCTTTTTATATTCTTGTATAAAACTGGTGCCAGTTGCACCACTTACCCAATGAAAGTTTGACAATATCGTTATCTTTTTGATTAGAAGTTAACAGTAAGTAATTTATTTTTCTGATGATATACCTAGGACAGAACAAAAAATCAATAAACGGGTGTTTAATATCCTATATAAATTTTAATTACGCAAGTGCTGAACAGTATAATAAATGCAAAAAGAAAAAAAATAGCAAAAACAATTAAGTTAACTAATAAAAAATTGAAAGATATAGAGATAGAAATAAAAAATCAATAATACAGAAGCACAATAATATTAATAAATATAAGGCAACAAACATCATAGGTTGTAAAAAATACAAGAAAAAAGTTAAAATTTTGAGCGACATTCTTATGATATTTGAAATAAATAAAAGACAATCTATAATCTTAAGTGAAAATTTAAATGCAGGAACAGAAAAAATGGGAGAATAGTTAAAAAAGAGAAAGTAGAAAAAAATCAAAAGATAAAAAAACGAAAAAAAAGAAGAACTAATAAAATGATTACAAGGAAAAATTTTATTCGTATCGAATAAAAATAGAAAAGATGATAATAATCGATTCAAATATTTAAAATACAGATTTAATGAAAATAACAAAAACAAAAAAGATACCAAATTTATAAGGAAGTATGGAACATACAAGAAAGATAGTTAAGAAATTTCAGTACAAAAATGGAATTATTTAAATCCCTCGCAGAAAACGTTACTCTTTGATGCCAAAATTAAAAAATAGAAAACCTGCAAAGAAACAAAAATAGTAAAAAAAATACGTAAAATGGATTCTAAATCGAGAAAATAACACAACAGATCATATTTTGATGTTAGAAACAAAAAGAAACAATGTAGAAATAAAGGTAACTAAGTGAAAGAACTTATTTGAAAACAAAATAATAAACAATGAAGACGTAGAAATCCTCGAAAAGGGCCTACAAATAAGAATAGACGAAATAATACTTTTGAAACGAAAAAAAGAGCTATTAGAGAAAAAATATAAACTTTTGGGTAAATATTGGACAGTCAAGTTTTATTTTGAAGAGAAAAATAGAGGCAAGAGAAATACGGAAAGAAATAGAATTATTAAAATTAGGTCAATAACGGTAAATATAAATTAATATATTGGAAACCTCAAAAATGGTCAGTTAAACACACCATAACAAAAAATATACAAAAAATAATTTAAATATGAGAAGATGAAAAAAAATAAAGGAAAAAATTATTGGAAAGATTTAAAATCGGAAATAAATGAAAATAACAAACATTGGTTAATAGAAAAGGAGAAAATACGTAGATTTTCCAATAATAAAATTAAATACTTTTTAGAGAGCACATTTAAGAGAACACATTATAGAGCAATGTAATATTTTGGTGTCTAAAACAACCAAGTGAGAAAACTCAGTAAAAGATGATAAGAAAGATAAAAAAATATTTTTAAAGATTCATTAGAACGAAGAGAGAAGAAAGCAGCAGAGTAAAAAAGAAGCATATAACCAAGACAATAGCTGAAAAAAAGAACAAAGAAGAAAAATATATAAATATAAGTGTAACAGTAAATAATAAATAAATTTATACATACATAGAAAAAGTAATTTAAATTAAAGAAATGTACAGATACATAGATAACAATGTATGAATTATTCATAAATGAATCAATAAAAAAATGAATGAAAATCAATAAAATCATGCGTGCTGAAACTGGACGAAGACACAAGACAAAATCCTGGAGACATCGGGTAATAGTAAATAAAATAAAATACTTGACAGACTCAGATTGCAGAGGTAATAAAAAAATATAGTAATCTATTTATAAAAGAAAATTTTGATAGTATGCGAATAAAAATCTCGTCAATTGTACTTAAGTTCTATATATCAATGACTATTGAATTGCGATGAAAATGAAATGTGACCCTTACTTAGAATATAAGTTAAAATTAAGAATGTATCGATAAGAGTGAAAAAAATAATTAAAACTAAGATGCCTTGTTAATACGAAACAATAAAAATATATACTAAGTTAGTTAGAGTATGATGAAAAATTAAATTCAATAATTACCAGGCTCGTGATAGTACAAACCAATCGTACCCAACAACGTCAATTCAGCTCGTCGAATGTCAGCCCTGACAAAAAGCTAAGTGAAATTAATTCTTAACTTTGAACAAGAATTCAAATTCAATTCATAAAACGAGTATTCTTTTTAAAGTTTATAATATAACTAATATAGTTTAAAAATTAAATAAAGAATAAGTGTAATATAATAATAACTAATGAATATCAAAGAAAAGACAATACCGAAACAAATATTGACATTAACAATAAAACATCATTTTTACGAAATTTTATATGAATCAATAGAGTTATCGTAAATAACCTAACTTTGGCATAATTAGGCACGATAAAATCTGAATAACATGTATTAGTATTTTATTTTACTATAGATTAAAACTTAAGATTATACAAATATTTTACTGGTCATAAAGTAAGTCTAGCTAATTTCGAAAAACATTTATATTAAAAAAAAATTAATAATAAAAGAATGTATAGTGATACATTTTTTAGTAAGCAGTCTAAGGTTTGTCAAAGTTTTAAGGAAAGGACAAATATGAATTTTTGTTTTAAAAAAGGAGATATAGTAGTCTTGTGTTTATTTCACCATATAAACACTAAAATAATGAAGTAAAGAACATAAAATAAAAAAGCGTAAATATATATATATATATGTATATACATATTTTTCTTACATGCTTCTCTAAAACTCCATTAATTATTACATACAGTTATTTTAAATGATGGGATTGAAAACCATTTATAGTGGAGAACATAGTCTCTAATTTGAAGTATTCAAATTCTGAAACAGAATTGCATTTTAGGAAAAAATTGATTTATACTATTCAAAATATTGTATACAATACAAAATAGTAAAATATGCTGTTAAGATTAAATTGTTGCTTAATTTAAAAGAATTAAAAGCAATATGAAATGTTTCCTAGGAAGAAATTTTTTATCTTTTATAAATTTGGGCCTGTAACCTTAGTTCAAGAGTAGATATACATAACTACTTCTACTAAGGAGGTGTGCTTAAAGGTGTGTTAGTAATACAAAGTATTTTTCTAAGCTATTAATTCATACTTAAAAATTTTATTATGTAATAATATCAAATTTTATATTTGTAGTAAGATACTAATAGTAAAGATATAAATTCTGAATTATGATGCAATCCGTAAACTGATTCTCATTTCTGTTATACAATTTATCATTATTTTAATAAGGGTAATTGTATTTGATAATAATAAAAATTTTTTTATTTTTTTTATGATGTTCAAAGTCGTTAAAAGATGATTCTTAAAATTTTTAAAAGCTTATTTTTATTATTCTCGATAATTTAAATTTTTTATTTTTTTCTTCTTATTTTTTTTCTTTTATAATGAGATAATATGTTGGAAGAAAGCATTAATCAGTTTGGATCTTTAGAATATATATAGTAACTAAAATTTTATTTATTAGTTTTTAACGATTTTATTTATTTCATAAAAGTTTTTTAGTTTTTTTAAGATTTAAAATGTTTTTCATTATACATCCAAAATAAAACTAATCTATTTGTTGGATGGAAAATAAATGATATTATGATTAATTGAAATTTTGAAAAGAATTAGAATTTGTCGGATAAAAGTTTGACATAGGTTTAAGAATTCCTATACAAAACTACATTTTCAGTTCGTATATTTACATTTCGTAAAAATTTAAAAGTTGTAAAATGAATGGAAAAGGAAGTACTTATCTACTATTTTTTGAATGAATTAAACTTATTAAGGTGTATTGTAACTGATTTGCTTCGTGATTTTACTTTACTTTAATAATTTTTTACTATACCGTTTTATTTATTTTTAGTTTAAATATAATTTTTTTTTAATTTGGAATGTCGAACAATATACTATTGATAATAAAAAGCATTAATCGATGACTATAAGTTAATCATCATTATTAATGTATAGAATAATGCATTTAAGGGGTCTGTGATAAACTCTAGACAATAGTGTTATCAGAAAGAATGGGCAGTCTTAAAAAAAAGAAATCTATAGATATCTATTAAATGCTGAAGGCCTGTATTCAATCCTGCTACTGATCAACTCTGAGGTTGGCATGAGCTTTTTCTCTATTAGATAAAAAATAATAAATGATTTCAGATAGTAACTTAACAGACTTTTCAAACAGTAACATGAAGTCAATTCAAAATTCAATTTTTTTTAACCCAATTTCCAATTTTTTTTAACTTTATTTATAATTTAGTAATTTTTAACGCGATAACACAGATAACTACAGTAGTAATATTCTTTTATTATCTACTGATTGAATTGCCATTAAATATCATTATTATCTAATGAGATGAACATTTCGAATGTAGTTAAAATGATTGTACATTATATTATTTCAAAATAAGATTAGATAAATTAAAAAATTTCAAAAATAAAGATAGAAAAGATATTACAGGGAATGTTAAGAGAGAATAAAGAACTACTTAAAATCTGATACAAACAATAACAGAAAGTAAAAGGACTGTTGGATATAATGTCAAAAAGGGTAAAGAGAAGAGGAGTACATAAAAGGCAAGTTGGAAGAAATGTACAGCGAACTTTGTGAATAGTGAGGACTATAGAAAAACATGAAAGGAATTTAAAAGAAAGTGAAAGAAAATGGGAAGAAATATATATATATATTTATTGACTTTATTTATTTATTTATTTATTTATTTATTTATTTAATACTTTATTTAAAAATAAGGAAATCTAAAAATGTAAGTAATGAAAAATTAATTTTAGTTGAATTAAATACATGCATTTATGCTTGGTAATATTGAAAAACTAAAATTTATATCAATCTCAGGCTTTTAATGGAATTTAACAAAAATTTAATTAAAATTTACTTTAAAATATTATTATAAATATCAACTATTTCAAAATCAAGATTAGTTACAGAAAAAATACGGTATTTATTCTGTATAAATATCTATGAGAATAAAATGTCATAACATTTTCAATAACTGTTATTTATTAATAAAAATAATGTAATACAAGAATCATAGGTATACGAATTCCATAATCTTAATCTTTATATTACTTTTTAATGTTTAATGTGTTAACTATTAAATTTATATTTATTTCTAGTTTTCTTATTTATTTCCTAATCTGATGTCGATAATATCTTCACCGGTGGTATCACTAGTATCTAAAATAGCAACAACAAAATAATTACCAATTATTTTTAATAGAATATTTTCTTTTCATCTTATCAGTTTAAATATTTAACAATTGAAAAGTAATATTTTACAAATTGCTATATATGTGATGTGTTTTTTAATTTAAAATTACCTTTTGGTTTTAAATTTGGTACTGGAGTACTTAATGGCGGTTGCGTTACTGAAGTATTTGGCGGTTGGTCATTGTGATGGTTAATTTCAAGATTTGATATGAATCCTTCTTCTGAAGCAATAATCATCTACAAAAAATTTATTATATTATTTATAAGCATACTATTGAAAAATTCTTATGTTATATAAATTTACTTACGACTGCGAGTAACAAATGTTGAAAAAATTTAAATTTAATATACTGTTTTTTATAACTTTGTAAAAAAATGTTATTTCAAATTTGTAAAATCAGTTTCAAGTATTTGTTTTTATTAATTAATAGATATTTTAAATAAAAATTGAAATATTTTTAAAATTTTGAATAAGAATTTCCAAAAATGATTATAATCAAAGATACGTTTAATATTTGACCAATTTTAGTTTAATTATCATGAAAAAATATTGACAATAAGTCTGATTACATATTTTATTATGTAAACTACATAATAATTTATTTTCAAAATAAATTTTTATACTTTCCGTCTTGTAATTTGTTCAACTAACAATGGTATATTCATAACTTTTTTTATATTTTCATTAATAGATTTCTACAATAATTTAAAAATAAATATTTTCTTGTAAACGCGTTTGTACCACACGCACGCACACACATACGTATATTTAGCACGTATATTGCTAAAATAACATTTGTTACATGAAATTTTTTAGAAATAAAATTAAAAAATTTAATTTTTTTTTACTATGTTTTTAATTGATATTTTGAAAAGTATAATTTGTTAATACATCTATATATATTATTCATAAAAATAAGTATTAAAAAATTTTAAATGGTACACAATATACTAAAGATTTGGAAATGATTACAATTTAATAAATTAATTAATTTTTTACAATTTATAAATGCACGCTATTTTTTAGATTATTAATTTTCCATTATTCTTATCATTTTTGAAAAGTAAGTGTGTGTGTATATATATATATATTTATTTATTTATTCGTTTATTTATTTACTTTAATATTATTTTGAATTTCTATTAATAAAAATATAAAAATGATGTACTACGCGTGCTTGAATACATTGCATGATGGAAAATATAACATAGTTTTCGCGAAAAAATTATTTTATTATTATTCAAATATATTTATGAGAGTATTTATTCAAATTTTTACTTTGTATCTCATATTATACTACTTTAAAATTTTGTAAAACTACATTTTTTTATAAATTATAAGAGAAATCTCTTCACAATATATTGTATAACTGTTTTAAATGCACAAAAAACCGAATGAATCTAAAATGTAACATTTAAATATAAAATTTTACTCACCATGTCACCTGTCTTGGAATTTTTACATATCCATTCAGCTTCTGACATCGAAATACCGGGAGGTAACTGCATGTTATTTTGAAATCCATTATTTTGATATTGTTTCGATTCATAGTAATTCGGATAATAACGTTGAGGATGCTTCGGATAAACAAATCCATCGGGTTTTCTCCAAAATTGAGCAGAACTCACTGTTATACAATCTGTTGCGAAGAAAACAACAGTAAGTATGAATAATTTCGTCATCATTGCAATCGTTGAAAAATCAGCTTCCTGCAAAAATAACTTGTTATTGACTTGTCAACTGTTCAAGGAGATTCTGTACTCAATGAACTAAAGACACATCTTATATATTCGAATCCAAGATACTGATACTATACAAGATAGTAAAAGATTTTACGAAATTTTTATTTTTTAGATACCTATGTACATGATTAATCTATAAGATATTTCAGATATATCAGCAATTTTAATAATTGTAATTCTTTTTAAATTATCTTTAAACTTTGGATAAATTTTCTTTTATTTTAATTTATTTCGAAAATTCTGTTATTTAATTTATCTACATAATAATTACATGTAACATTATTATTGTTATTATGATTCATTGTACTTATATTGAAGATATATATTAACCCTTTAACTTTAGTTATTTTTGTCTCATTACAATAATATTTTGTATAAGATAATGATATATAATTACGTATATTGATAATATACGTAATATATAATATAAATGAAATTACAATTTTTCTATATTGCGAATTTTATTTACGTAAAAATTGTGCTTTGTCAAAGATAATAACTTAGTAATAATTAATAAACATTTTATAAAATTATGTGTAAATAATAAAAATAACATTGAAAAATACAAAAAATTTCTCTCGACTATTTTATTAATTATTTAATAAATACTAATTTTATTTTATTTAATTATTTTAATCAGATATAATATTATATGGTGTAATACCATTATGTCGTGTACTAGTTAAAATAAACTTTTATGTGCATAGAAAAATTTATGTGTAAATGTGAATAATAAAAATCAATAACTTCGTATATTTTATATATTTTTGAATGATGATTAAAATTCTTATCCATGGTTTTATCTAAAAAATTAAACTAGTCTTAACAATCAAGTTCAAAACTTTTTATTTCTAATTTATTTTGATAGAAAATCTTTAGTCTTACGAAGCCGAACGATCAAATAATATATATATTTAACTCTAGGATTTGTTATACATTGAATTTCATATAATTTAGAATTGCTAAATTATATGCTATTTTATAGAAATTAACAATAATTTTTATTATATATATTTAAGATTTACATATAATGTAATAATTCCAGCGCATATTAAAAATATTAATTTTTGACAAGCATTTATTATATTTTTTTGAGAGGGTGTGTTAGAAAATATCATAATAGTGATTTAATAGTGATTTATATAGTATTATATATAGTCTCTTGCTTTAAATTTATAATTTTAGAGTATTTATAATACATGCTTAATTTAATTATTTTCTTTAACCTTTCTGGGATTTAAGTATGAAGTGAACTATCTGTATTGAGAATATATGAACAATTACAAAACCTTTCCAAGAGTCATGTATTCTAGAATGCTATTTTGTTATTTTATAGAAAATAATAATTAACACATTTAAAATTGTGATCGAGATATATTGTTTACTCTACTTAATTCCATTTATAACATTTTAAAAATAAAATCCTTCTTTGTATTGCATATAATAATCATTTTTCAATTTAATTTACAATGAATTTTATTCATGCATTTCACAATTTGTAGTGTATTTTAATAAGTATGTTCATTCTATTTTTAAAGCATCGTATTACACAATTTATTTAAATATTATAAGTTGTTAAATACTTAAACATATTACATTTAAAAATTAAGTCAACTTCTCAAATTGTCTAATAATAATGCAATTCATGAACCACTGATAAAAAAACTATCATAATAATCTATCAAAAAGAATTAACTTAATTTTTATAAATGTATATAAAAAATCAAAATATAAATTTTGTTAAAACTTCATTAACATATTGTTCAATTTTTATTGTTTAATTTTTCATAATTGCATTTCATACTATTATTATATTATATATTATAAAAAATATATAAATATTAACGCAAAACTTACTTTTTTCATAAAACAAAAATTTTGTCAAAAGGAGTTCCATCTTTTACAAAAATGGTATTCTGTACGGTCAAATATTAACGTATCATAACGTAAAATTTTATAAAAATAAATAAAAAATTTAATATTGATATAAAGATATTTTTTTGTAAAATATTTACTTAGAAATTGAGTCTTATTGAAAATGATATAGCTTCAATATTCAATACAAAAAAATCTTTTTATATATAAATTTATATAAACAATACTTGATTATATATTTATACGGTTATTGGATTATTTTTAATATTTATCCTCAATACATTAGTTATTTATAAGTTTATCGACGTAAGAATACTTCTTGTGTAAAACATCTATTAAAATTATGAATGTTAATTTATTGGAAACCAATAATATTGGCAATGATAAATTTAACGGTTACGTTAAATTGTATACAATGTTAAATATAATATTTGATGTTACTATAATTGTTTAATATTATATAAATTTTTAATTAATTTTAAATACGTGAAAGTTGAAATAGAATAAGTTATATAACTATATGATTTATTATAATTTTAAAAAAAATTTATGTATAAATTAACTAACGTAATTTTTATTTTTAAAAAAGTATTTCGCGGCAAAGTATCTACTTAAGTTATTCGATAACAAGAACAATAATAGTAATAATAAAAATAATAATCATATTAACAGTTCAAACATCACACATCACGGGGCTTGAACCTGACCAATTTAACACTTCAAAAAATTGATAATACAAATCATTGACTTGTATACCAACGTCTCGAAAATGTTCATCCCATCTCATGTACCTAAAAAACTGTATAACTAGTTCGAAGGTGATAGAAATATCTTACACTTTGAATATTTTTATTATTTATCAAATTTGATCAACAAAATTATACTTCACACGAGGTCGCATATATATACATTCAAACACGTGCACGCACACATATACGTATATATAAATGTAAATATAATTTATTTCATATTATTTTTTGTGATTTGTATATATATTTCAATCAATCAAAGGAAAAGGTTCTCACAACAAGGTTTACGAATTGGAATTTCGGATTAAAATTAAATTATATAACTTTTATTATATAAATTAAATTATACAAAATTAAATTATAAAACAAAATATTTGTTCAATTTTTATAACTTTATATTTATTTCAGATATAGGGAAATTTAGATTTTATATAACTATATTAATATTGTTTCATATAAAAATACCATTTTTTTATAAAATAATATCGATATATAACTTCATACTGATTATTATAAAATATTTATAATTATAATATATATGGGAAGCTAAAAAAAATATAAAATATTATTTTACTAAGAAAATATCAAATGTATAATAATAAAATATTACAGTAAAATTTTGAATTGATGATATTATAATTGAGTATCATCAATAAATAAATATAAAAATAAACTAATTAGCTAATTATATACATTCTTATATGTAATAGATATAAAATATAACATAGATAACCTAATTTCGAATTTACTATTAATAAAATCAAATTCAAATTATCTCAATTATTATTATTAAATGTTTTTAATGAAATTTTTTGTTTTTTTAATAATTTTTTTTATAGCTTTACTATTTGCTATATATATATATATATATAATATAATATTATATATAATATAAATATATACTTGCTCATTTTAATTTATATATTATTATTAAATTACTTTGTAGTACTAATAAAAATTTATATTGTATAATTACTTATTTAAATTTATAAATTAAGATACATATATCAGCAGAGGTAACAAATTTGGATTTTATTATAATTTTAACGATTAAAAACTCTCAATTAAATTGTTTTGTTTACCAGATATATTGATGATTACATCAACTTCTTAGTATTATGCTGGCATTGATTAAATAGATATTTAATATTCTAAAAAATTGCATAAAAATTTATACTTAATCTGTAATTATACATGCTGTTAAAAATTATTCGGATATATACATATGCCGACTATAAATAGAATATTTTTATTTTCTTATATATGAGTTAGTTAAATAAATCGTTAAAAAATATCGAATATATAATTTGTTGTTATTACAGTTTTCTTATTATAATACTATATTAATAATTTTAATACATGTATGTATGTACATTATTTGAAACATATATTTTTAATTATTTGTAAAAATAAAAAAAATATATTTTTTTTAAATGTTATTGAGCATGAATAAGTATATATGTCACGCTACTTTTTATAATGCTTTTTTTTTATGGAAAAATAATAATAATATATAATTTTTTATATACATTTAATAATTTAATGTGTATTTTATATAAAAAATAATATACTTATGCATTAAAATTACATTAAATCAAATGACTTAGATACTTATATAATGAATATTTTTTTAAATAACATTGTAGCATTGAATGAATAAATAATTTAAAATATATAATATAATAAATAAATAAAATAATAACTATTAACATTTAAAAAGTAATATTTAATAGCTTTTTTATATTTAATTAATATTTTTCAGGTTTATAAAAAAAATCTGATGAAAAGGCGTATTAATATCGCAATTGAATACATAATTGATTAATTGACCAAAAGTTTTTTTAAATTTGAAACAGTTCATCAGCAAATTGTATTATTTTTTCTTTAATATAATATTTTATTTAATAAAATACAATAAAATTTACTTTTAAACATTCGTAATATTAAAATCTGAAAATTCTATAAAATAAGCTTTTATATTCATTAAAAGTAATTTAGAGAAAGAAATTTTTAAAGAAATTGAGTATTGATTAACTCACAAAATTATTTTTTTATTTTTTATTTATAAGTATAACATAGATTCTGTAGACCAATACAATTATAATTAAAAATAACAAGTTGCAAATTAACGTTTAAATTATTTTTTTTTATAAGAATATCAAATAACTAAAAAAGAAATAATTTATCGACTACATTTCTATTGTTAAAAAAAAAATCAAAATTTTCTTATCTTTAAAAGAATATCTTTATATTCTTACAAATTTATTTTAACACTTCCCAAAATCGATTCTAATATGTAATTGTAAGTTTTAATTGTATAAGTTCGTAACAGATTTTTTCATTCAGTAAATAATTCTTACATTATTATTTGAAAACAATAAAAAAATTATTCCATGCATGTTAAGACTTCAAAATAACTTAAATTCTTGTACGATGTATAATGTTATCATTTTGCGACAATCGTTATAAGCATAAGCAATCGTTGTCGGTCTAAAATAATTGTTCGATTATTCATTAATCAGCATCTCACTGGAACATATAGATTTCGTAGACCCTGTAGCTTGTAATATCAGAACAAAAATGTTTCAAATAATAGAGATCTCTTTACTCATGTACGTATAAAGTTTCCTAGAATTCTATATAGAATTTTAAAGACTCCTTCATTATCAATTATTGAACTCATAGCCTATCAAAGCATTTCGTTTTCTTCTTCACCAAATTGTAAATTTATACTAAATAAAGACCTTATAATAATTATATTGAGTTAAATATTTTGTCATTCTATAAATTTAAGCCACATATTTTGTCAAATAAATTAAAAAAGGAAACAATCACAAGGTCATATTTTGAATTCTTTTGAAATATCCTTGATTTAAATTTCCCATTTATTTCCTTTTAATTTACTGATTAAACAAGTTCTCCATCAACTAACTTAAAGCAAATAATTTATACGAAATTAAAGTAAAATGTATTATTCTTTAATATTTTTTAATTTAAATAGATTTATTTGAAATCATGTATAATATCTTTATTTGAAATCATGTATAATATCTTTATTTGAAATCATGTATAATATCTTTATTTGAATAAATAATAAACTTCAACCAATAAAGATTAATAAAATTAATGGATTATTAAGTAAAAAGGAACAATTACTCAATTAAACTTATATAACATAGAACGTTATTTTTAATTATTTTAAAACAATATAATTAAGTAAAGTTTTCTAAATTTCTAAGATTATTAGAATTATATAAAAATAAATTTAATAAATGTATATCGTTAACTCTATCTTTAACAACAAATAAATAATAATTTGTTTGCTATGGATTAGTGAATTTATATTTATTCATGTATTAAAATTTAATATACTCTAATATATAATTTTTACATACTTATTTTTATATAATTTTATAATATATAAAAAGTAAATACTATAGAAAAATAGATATATTATTTTAATAAGAATGTGAAATAAAATTTATTTCCTATCAGATAAACATTATTAGACTAAGAGACATGTATTAAATACATCTAATAGCATTAAAGTTTTTATTTGTAGTAATTTTAAATTTTATCATTTTAATCTTACATTTAATCTACTTTTAAATACATATTGGATAGAAATCGTTAAAATAATTCTATAAAATATAAATAAAAAGTTAAATTTTATTTTATTCGTAAAATTATTGTTAATATCAACGTATAATAAATTAAAATTTTTTTATAAGATTATTATAAAACTAATTAAAATATACTTATGTATGTCTAAAATAATATTAGTTTTGAATTTTTAATTTCATAAATTTTTAAATAAATAAAACCGTAAATATTCTATTTACCCTTAATATTAACAGCTTATGCTTAAACAAACTTTTATATTTTATAGACACTTTTTTAATGAATTTTTTTTTTAATAAGCTTTTTTTTGTAGTTAGATAGTTTTTTTAAAGCAGATTTCACGGATTGTATATACATAATTGCAAATTTGGCATATTTTGTAACAACTATATTCTTAAATAAAGACGCTTAGCACTTTTAATGTTTCCAATAACCTCAATCTTTTCCTTTGTTCTTCCGCTAACACTATGTACGAATTATCTATTTTTAATAGTAAAGAATCCTTCAAATCATTGTATCACTCTTTAATTTTCTAGTTTTGCTCCAACCACTTTACAACTTTTTTTTTCTAATTCAATAATTTACATTAAGAGATCACTAGTACTTTTTATAGTGATGTTATAGTTGATGATAAAATCAAAAGCTTGTAAATGCTTTGTTTTCAAAACAGTTATATGCTCCACTAAGCTATATTTTAAAAGTTACTGCATTTTATACAAAAAAAAATTTGCTATTTTATAATTAAATAAATATTTTTATATATTCAAGTTTTTCCCATGTATTTAAGTAAGTTGTAATAGTAACTGAAATTTTTATTTAATCCCTTATTAAATATTCAAATAAATAAATAAATAATTTATGATAATTTCATTTTATCTAATCACACATAATAAAATAATTAGAATTATATAGAAACCATTTGAAAAACATCATACTACAGTTAGTAAAATAGAAATATATGAAATTTAGTTTATGATTTCTTGTACAGTTTAATAAAATATATTGGATCATTAATAAATCTAGAATAACAACACATTTTAGCCTATAGTATCTATGAAATAATAAATTATGTATTTTTTAAAAAAAATTTATATAATAAATATTTATATAATAATAAATATAAAAAAATTATAGATATCCATTTAAAAAACACCGACTTTATTGAAATTTAAATATATTGATTTTAATAAATTCTTTAGCCATATTAATTATTATAAAACTGACTCCATATAAAAGTATGCTTATTTAATTTGAAGTATAAATGATATTCACTAAATATTTATGACATTATAAAATATAATCAAAAACATAATAAGTATCCAGGTAAAGGGTATTTACTTCGTATTTTAGAATTAAATATCATTGTAAACCAATAGACTACATATATATTCATAATATTTATGATAGACAATATTCAATGAAATATAAATATTACTTAGAAAATATTAATAAATTATATATCGTTAATAAAATTTAATTTCGGTGAAACTTTTCTATTATTTTCATCAGTATTACTTGAATTTGATTTATCTTTGTTATAGTTCTCTTGGTTATAAAAATCATCCAGTATTAAAGCTGCAGCAATTAAAATTGAAACTCCAGCAAAAACAATCAACATTATTAATTCAAAAGCAACCTGTACAAAATTTATACATATTATGTATTAGTATTATTTTCAAAAAATCGTAAAAATATTATCTATAAAATTAGTTAAAAAAATAATTCTTAATTAGTATTTTTACCCCATTTATCTATACAGATATTAAAATCATTTATTAAAATTAATTTTCTACATAAATAAACACTAATGTAAGTCAAAAACATAACAATAATTTAAAATAAACTGTATAATTGAAACTAAGTTAAATACAAGTAAAATAATTTAAAATACGGAACCGTAATATGATTTGAAAATCATATTTATTATTATTTGAATACAAAATATTTCATCAAAAATTTTTCTTATTTACACGGTTAATAACTTATTTTAAAATATTGTTATATAGTATTTCCAGATTTCGATCTATTATTACAATTATTATAATAACTCAAATAATCAAAAAATTTTAGTAGTAAATTTGTAATTAAAAAAATTGTATTTCTTTAATTATTTTTATTATTTTTTTATAAAAAATCAACTAAGTATTTTAATAATTAATACAGTATATTGCATTCTTCTACATCTTGAATATAATTGTGTGTGTGTTTTTGTGTGTGGATGTGTATGTGTTTTTAAATAAAAGTTAAAATAATATTATTATAACAGCAATAAATTGGTATAACAGTATATATATAAAATATCAATCAATATTTAATATATTATAACACTAATGTAATGTAGATCACATGTTTTTATTATTAGATTCTTTAGTATATTGGTGTTTAAATATTTATAATAACTCTATTTAAAAGTATTTTTCATGTTTTTTTTTACAAAATATTATTCAACATATATATAAAATGAAAAAAAAATATTAAAATGAAAAAAAAATATTAAATTGAAAAAATATATTAAAGATATAAAATTATAATATAATTATTAGTATAGATATCGATAAAATAATTGAAACATATGTATTTTTAAATTTTAATAATACAAAATTAAAAGTTTTCCTGTAATGATTTAAAACAAAATATTTTAATCAACTAATACTTTTAAAGAATATACATATCTTTTATACACTTTTTTATTTTCTAATAATAATTTTATCAAAAATAAATCATAACAAAATTTTTTACATAAAATTAAAACTTTTTTAATACATTTTAATACTATTTTATACATTTAAATTTTTTAATGTATAAAATAATGATTCATTTAAATTTATACCTCAAAAATAACTCTCAATATAAATATAAAATGATCATGTTTCAAAAGCCATTGCAACATTATAATAGGTGATAAGAGAGCTGTTAATGATACTTCCAATGCATGAAGTATAGCATTTGACATCAATTTCGAGAAGACACTGTTATGTTCTCTGCAAGTTTATGAATAATGCAGATATTCAAAAAATTCATATTTTTTAAACTACTTTCTTATAGCAATAAAGTATTAT
The DNA here is from genome assembly GCA_018907185.1 of Platyscapa corneri. Lineage (NCBI taxonomy): Eukaryota > Metazoa > Arthropoda > Insecta > Hymenoptera > Agaonidae > Platyscapa > Platyscapa corneri. The sequence goes on from JACCHW010000134.1 coordinate 72,728, forward strand.
TTTTTCTGAATTAATTATTTTACTTAAATATGCTATATTACACCTATAAATTTATTTCTTTTAAATACTGATTGTTCAAAATTAACCTTTTACAAAATAATATTTACAAAGAAAAATTAAACTAAATAATACTAGTAATTATAATTTTAATTATTCTCAATTTAAAAAATTATATTTTAATTTTTTTTAAACATATTTTACATACGTTTTAATAATTTTGTATAACTTTTCTAAAATCATATGGATTATTAATTTTTACTATTTATAAAATTTACCTGGTTGGATGTTGAAAAAATTCAATTTCTTGACATAAAAAATCACCAAGGTTTTCTTTGAACAAGATCGATTAAATTGCAAATTTTTCATCTTGACATAATTGAACTTTCAATTTGAGACATTGATTTTTTTTTAAATTTATGTATAGCTACTAGATTTTATTATAAAAATAATAAATCGCACGTATTCTGCCATTTATATTTTAGCATGCGATTGTTTTTTCTTCCTTGTAATGTTTATAAAGCTAATAATATATGTTTAAAGATATAATCTTTTATTTTTAATATATAATAATTAGTAATTTTTAATAAAAATCTATAGTTAGGTATTTTACAGATTATTCTTGGATTTAAATATAAGTTTAAATGAATGACAAACAACTATCTCTTTTTCATTATTTAAGTAACCTATTATTAAAAATCTTTTCATAATTATATTTTAATAAAAATACCTTAAAGAAATCGGTTATCATTATGAAAAGACTATTTTCATATTTCAAATGTATAAGCAACTTAAATTAATAATAAATTATGAAATTGCAATGATAAAAGATTCAAAATTTTCTTTCGAATAAATTGAAATTAAGTAATACACATCTATTCATAATATTCGTTTAAAATTTATTAATTATAATTATAAAGATTTAATAAATTATAGTTTTTAGGAAATTATAAATATTATATATTTGTTAAATTACTGATAAATTTAACTATAAATATAGACTAGTACAAATTTTATATCTAAAGCAAACTGTCATATGATTTATTATTGATATTAGATTTTCATCGGGAGACAAGATATATTCCTATAATAGATGTAGAAACTTAGTTTTTAAAAACATTTAAAAAAACGTTGTTATTATGAATTATCATCTTGAATATTTGTAAGAATTAGTTTATGTTTCATTATTTATCGTTAATACGGATACGAACGTTATTAAAACTAGTGCAAACATTGGACTTCAGTGTTACCAAGTAAAATGATAATCAGTTTTGATAATGGCTAATAGATTTCATTAATTTTTATCTTATTAATTTCACGATTACAGTATAATTTCATCCTACATTTTTACTTGATTTTCCAACTTTAAAGTTTATATGAAATAAGCTAATTTCGCTATTTCATTTTTTATTCTCGAGATTTTTTTCTAATCTGGTAATACAAAATTTTCACAGATTTGACTAATTTATATTTCTTATTTTAAACTACTTTAAAAAATGTATAAATATATATTCACCAAAAGTATGATATAATTTACAATGAATAATAATGAAATCGATTTCATTTTTTAAAAAAATTTTAATCAAGATAAAATATTGTTTTTAAATATACTCCTATTATTTATTGTCATTTATTCATAAATAATCTATACAATCATATTTATATTTATAATATAGTCATAAATATACATTTAATAGCTTAATTTATTCTTTTCATTTTTACTTATTTAAAAACTATTGTTGATTCTTAATTTTATTCCATTTTTTCTTCTTTAATCTTTTTTTTTTTTTTAATCTAATGTAAATTACATAATTTTTTCCACTTTAACAAATTATTGCTATCTTCTTATGCTATTCTCTGTTTAAATTAATTCTTCAAAATATTTTCAATGTTTCATCTACATTATACATTTTTAATATTTTAGTTCTTGTTCTGATATCTATATTTTTTTTCGTTAACGATTTTAAACTATACTAAATTTTTCATTCCATATTTTCTCTTTTGCCTTCTTATTTGCATCCATTTATTATTTTTCTTCAGTATTTTCGAGAATTATGTTTTCACTACTTCTGTGTATTATCTTAATTTATATTTATGGATCTCACTGAAAAATTCGAAAATACGATCCTAAAAACTGATATTATTTGAATACAAGATTATTTTTCATTTAATGTAAACATTATACAGTAGTGTCATTTTAATTTTTATCACGATTTTTTCTTAATTCATTTATACACTCACAACCGTTGTCCTTTTTTTAAATAAATGTAAGGCGTTCATACAGGAAACAATAGTAAATTCGAAAACTATGTACCACGGCATGCTAATCCTCTTTGAAAAAAAAATTAAAATGTTGAGAAAAAAAATAAAGACATTTGCCTTAATATCTATAATATTACCCACTTTTAAAATTTGTTTCTTTAATTTGTATATTTGTAAATTAATATTATTAACTATCATTTCACTATTCGTGTAAGGGTCAAGACTTAGAGCTTTTGATTTTTTAAATAAATAAAATTTCTTCATTTTTTAAAATATTTATTTATTATTCATATTTCTTTATAATTGTTTTGTTATAATAATTATTTCGCGTATTCGGAAAATAGTAAAAAGACTTGTAAAAATAATTGCCTTCAATTATTATTATAACAGAGTCGACTCAGAAACCGTGTTAAGATTGGACAGTGAAAATAGAAGTGAGTAGGTCAAAAATACGAAAAGAAGTGTGTCTATTCCAACATTTCACATGAATCTTTATCTAAGTGATAATCTCAAATAGAAGTAAATTGGACGAAATAATCCACGCCATTTCAAGAATTAATGATACATGCCTGAATCAATAATCTATGTTGAAATTCGACGCTGGAATCTAGAAATAATAGTATTAAAAATAGTACGTGACCAGTAGACAACTATGTGTGCTTGTTTCAAATCAAAATATAAATTTCAAATACACAAAACTCACTAATAAGAAATATAAAATACTTTTAAAGAAAATCAGATATTTTTCTGCTCCAATTATTAAAAATAGTATCCCGTACGTTAGATAATATCATTTTGAAAACAGTTCACTTGTGGACTATATTTTCGAAATTTATCTAAAGATATTTTTTTACACGTAATTAAATAAGTTTTATTTTAGTTCTGAATCTTATTAATAATATGAAAAGAAGATTTACTGACAAACTTTTAGAATATCAGAGAATTTGCATACTAGCTATCTGTGCCAATAAATGAGATAGATAAAACTACTAATAAATAGTACTCTGTAGACTCGATCAAAAAATGAAGGAAAGAAACATAATTCCAACAATCAACAAATCCTTACCGGGAAAAACCTATTCCCTTCCTTATTGCAATAAGATACAAGAATATTGAATACGAATACTCTAAGAAGTTGATGTCACTTGAGAAGAAAATATTACAAAAAAAATATTAACAGAAAGATAATAACATACATATGATGTGAATCGTAAAAAAACCTTATTTATCAATACTTGTTATATATAAACTCTGTTTTATAAATGAGAAGATTTTAGAAACTTAAAATTTTAATTCAATAATTGATTTTTAACGAACAGAGTAATATAACGTATAAATAATAAATATGCTACACCTTTCATACGAAAATTTAATGGTGGAATTTTTATGTTTGTATTTGATTTATGTTTTGAGTATAAATAAATTTACTTTTCCCTAAATATTTTTGTATGTTAAAAAAATGTACAAGTTATATGCGACTTCAAATACAACATATTATTTATTTTAAGAATTAACGCGATAATAATGTAATGTACAAGCATACCTACTACTTATCTCATGCACTAAGCACCAGCCGGTTCTCTCCACTAAGAGGCCCTCGGTACCTGCAGTTTTACGATCTACACACATCTATTTACTATAATTTACTATAAGCTTACCACGCGTCAAATTCTGTATTAAATAATCGTTCGTATCTACTACTGTAAACTGTTGACGTATTTCCCTCTATACCTAGAATTATTTCCACTTGCATTTTTTATACTTTCTTATGCACCTAAAATTATGCCGAATGTCTTCTTGATCTGCGTTTTTACGCGTTTATTATAATTATGCTTTACAGTTCGTATCGGAAATCCTCGGACAGCCGGAAAATATTATTTTCTAAAACTTTATGTATTTTCTTTAAAGATTAAATAATAATTTAATTACATCTAAAACTATGCGTTTTACCAAAGAACCGTTATACAGCTGAATTTAATTATCACTGCACAAATTGTACTGTTGCTAAGTTATTTTCTTAAATTTATTGTTTCCTAATAGCTATATTCTTAAATCTTTCGAAAATTATTTTCTACGAAGAATAAACACTATTACAAGTGTATCTGAATGTCAAAGCACATACAACCTCCTCTGTTTTTCACTCTATTAGACTTATTTCCGAACCTTCGACAAGGTCAGTTCATTTCATATCTATTCCGCACTTCTATTTGTATAAATCAACTCTACTCTGTCAAATTCAATTAAATTTTACAATTATTCTGTTGAATTGCTGAATAATTACAACATCATTAATTATCAGTCTGTGCTACAAATAGTTATGTAAAGTGTTCGTTAATAAAGTACTATAGCTAAAACTTCAAGAGAAACAAACTATTGTTTTATTACTAAAACGAAATCAGTCATTATAACAAAAAAACTCAAGTCCTGATCCTTACAATAATAATAATAGTAATAATAATAATAGTAATAATGATGATGATGATGATGATAATTCTTATTATTTCTTTTTATTAAAGTAATTATTATAATAATTACTATCATATATACTTAATGATAATAATTTATAAAATGATATATGTGACTTGAAATCTCGTTTAAATCAGTATATTAGAATAGAATATTCTTATTTATTCTTTATTTGTATTTTAACATTAATTTGTATATCAAATGTTACAAAGAAAAAAATAGCAAATAAGATTATAATTGTAAATTATATAATTATATCTTTAAAAAAATTTACGCATAATATTATGTATTATATTTACAATAATCAATCGCATATTTTATGTACAATAAAAACTCATCGTACGTTTAAGAATTCTATTGTTTGGATATATATACATATTCTTTATGGTTGCAATAGCTTATGCAGAATTAACAGTGATTACAATTTTAATCAAATCTTTTTTCAATAAGATCATATATGCATTAAAGTAAATATGATTACTCATATAAAACAAGTAGCTTATTATAATTCCAAATATTAATATTGACTAGCTTAATATATTTTTACTTTTCTATTTTATAATTAATTCATTTTACTAATGCATATTCAATTGAAAATTTCTTAAAATATATTTTTTTAATGTATTAAATAGAATAATTTAATTATTAAAATATACAAAATTAAATTAAATCAGTCTTAATTACTTTTAAAAGAGGCTATTTCAATTTCACCATATATTTAAATGCAATTGTAACTAAAAATGGAGTTAATATTAAACCTAATAAATTATAGTATCTTTTTAATATTTTACTTAGCACAATTTTATATAATATAATTAAAAGAGTATAATTGCTTTTATACGTGCAAATTTTTTTATAATGCAAAATTAATATGAAAATATTTGGAGTTTACATAGTATTAATGACATATTATGAATTATATTGTATTAAATATTATTGAACTTGATAGATATTATGAGAAATGAATTAATTATACTAATTTTTAAATGTTAAGATCGTAAAATTTAATCAAATCAATGAATATATTTTATAAATTATGAAGATTAAAAAATTAGTAGCTTATTATTCATTATTTTTATTAAACTGTTTATAAATACTTTTAAAATATTAAAAAATATTTAATTTCCATTCTTAATATGAAATATATTTTGCAAGTTTTATAATTAAAAGTACAATTAAATTTATATTTTTTACTTCAATTATAAAGAAAATAATTTAAATAAATAAAAATATATTTCTAATAATAGAATGTTGTTCAATTATTATAAATCGATAACAATAATAAATAATATACAAACCTCATTCAATCATATTGCAAATAGAAAATTTGCATATCGTGTTTTATTATAAATCTATAAATGCGAAAACTTAAAAAAAATTCTACTTAGAATGTAGGTCTGATACCACGGCGTCTAGTCACTCTCTTTTTAACACGATCACGGTAAGCCAGTTGTTGCCGATAAACAAATAAAGGTCGAAGAATATTTGTTCCTGCTGCATTTTCAAGATCATCAACATCTTTAACGCTGTGACTTTTCAAGTTATCGTCATCGTCATAATTAGTAAATCCAATTTGCGAGCTATCTTGGTCTTTAAGAGGCTTTTCTTTGTTCTGTCTCGTAGCCGTAAACATGACGAAGTAAAGGTTTGGATTCTTTGATACCGCAGTATGACTAAATATGTATCCTCCATAATATGTATCATTAAAACAAATTGGTCTTGTAAAAGGAGTCGATATCAGAAGTAAACAAATAATTATTTTATTTAAAGTAACCTGAAAAGTATTTATAATAGAAATTTTATAGTACATTTATTATAATAGTAATCAATAAAAAATTTAAATTTAATTTAATACATTTATTTTTTAAATTTATAAAATTATTTATTTATATTTAACTTTAAATTGATATTAATTGAAATACTCATGATTATTACTTAGGAACTGATTCTTCTATACTTATATAAGATAATAAAATAATAAAAGATGCTAGTTAAAGTAATTAAACATAAATTTCCTCCTGCTTACCATTTTCATATTCTGAAATCTAATTTTAGCGATAGAATTTAATCCTTTAAGATAGTCTTTCACAAATGCAAAACCACATAGTTGCTACAAGAAATATTTATACAAGAAACTGACGTCAAATGAGAACATGCTAAATGTTCAATGACGCTCTACTAAAAGCAATAAATGATTTAATAAACACAAATTAAAATAACTTACGTGCCACACGAATATTTTCTTGAAGTAATAATTACTTATATAAATTTTATTAGCTAATGTAAACAATTGGTTTTGATATAATTGAAGCTCATGCAATATTTTTATAAACAATAAGATAAATTGTATAAAAAATAATTAATGTCTTATAAAAAAATAATATATTTTAGTTCAGATGAAATATTCTTGGACAATACACTACATAATTAAAAATAAATAACGCTTATTTTTATCCATATACATAGAAAATAATAATAAATGGATTGATAAGAACCATAATAATATTTAATTATATAAACAGATAAAACAAATTTTGTAATTTAATAAATATAATAATAATTCTAAATCGAGTCAATTCTAAATTGACTATCGTCCATTTATAATAGTCGAATGTTATTGTTTTTAAAAAATAAAAAAATATTAATTTCCGGAAATTTTAAAAAAATTTAAATGAACTGTTTTTAAAATGAATAAAAATATCTCGTTTTATATGAACATGTTAATTTATTTTTATTCTAGTATATTTACTTTACATATTATAATGTATTTATATTATTATATCAAAAGTATTACGTAAAAATTTAATATATATAAATATCATATTCAATAAAAAATCTATTAAAATATTATAAAAGAAAATTTTTTAGATTAAAATTATATTTTCAAAAATTATTAGGATATTTAAGTGAAAATTATAAAATATGTTTTGCACTATTAATCAATTATTAAATAGAAAAAGCGTATTAGGTAATAAGAAAAATTTAAATTAGAATATTAATAAAGGCTATTAACTTTTAGTTTAATAAAAATTTCTAATGAGTTACAATATATTTTTTAATAATACTTCACTACCTTAAATTTTAAATATTTTTTTGCGAATTTAAAATTATAAAAAATTTTGAGTCAGCAATACCCTGTTTCTTTATTATCAAAGATCAAGATTCACTAAATCACATCAACTAGTTCTGACTAAATGCAACATGCAGTAGATCATAGTTTTGCTCAGGTCAGTATTTTATAGTTTTTTCTCGGTAGTAGATCTTTATATTCTTATTTCCACTGCCTGTCCATACATAGTGAAAGTGCCGCTCGCATCCTATGAAAATATAAACTTACTTATCTCACGAGGGCATTAGGTCCCGTTTTGTAATTAACACGCCGTTGTCTAACTCTTAAACATATTAAATATTATTTTTTATATAAATAATATCCCAATAATATTTTATAATTATTAAATCTTTGATCACTCATACATTTCTATTAATAAACTACTTCAATGGATGATCAGTAAACATCTGTAAACAAGCTGCCAGCTACGTAACTTGATCGTGGTTTCTTATTACTGGGTTCTTGGCAAAGCAAGAGTCACATTTAAATTTTTGAATGTTTTTATTGCTTATCTTGACCGGTCTTTGACTACAAAGTTCATAATGCGTTGAGCATCATAAAAATTTTAGTAAAGCTGAAAATAAACCGTCTAGTTTAAAAAAAAAATTAAGTTATTATTTAATGATAAGGCGCGCAACTAGTAATCTTCTTAAAAATCAATATTAATGAAATCAAACAAAAATTATTAAAACTAATTTAAACTCAAACAAATTAATTTGAATTATATTCAATTAAATTTATTTATAACGGGAACAAATACATTTACTTTCTAAATTATTAAAACTACAAGTATTTTTCAGAGAATAAAATAAAAAATATATTCTATAAGAAAAGAAAAATATTTCATTCTAAAAAATTAATTTTTTCATCATTTATAATAATAAGAAATATTCGTTTCTAAAATTATAAACAATTTTATCTATAATAATTTATTGTGTATATGTATAATGGTACTTGAGTAATAATAATATGTTATATTTCCATAATATACCACACTTTTTTGAAGAGATATATTTTGCAAAGATTTGCAGCATTTTTAATTTTTTTTAAACTTTTAAAAAAATAACGTTATATTAATATTTTAATTTTTAATTACAACATACCTGTATTATAATCATAATATATTATTTACTGTATTATAATTTTTAAAGTTCAGACAATTTTATATTTATAAGATTTGTATTATTTTAATATTTTTAATCTTAAATGTGTACTTTTGAAGTTTTATAAATTAACAAATATAAATCTAAAAGATATTGACTAAATAAATGATGAAGTAAATGAAGTTTCATTTTTCATAAGCTAAATCATAACATGCTTCATGATTTTTTTAGATTATTGAAATTATATATATTTATTCTTTTTAGAATTTGTTCATGCTGTCCAATAATGTATTTAACTATTCATAATTATTATTAACATTACTGTTTATAAATACATAATTATTTTATTATAATATAAAATTTATATTAGATGACTATATTAACCTGAGTAATCGTATTATTATTACTCTAAAATGTTTCGTTAAAACTTGACATCAATTAATGTTAAATATCAACTGCCAATTCAAGTATCAGATTATTATAATTTTCTTATATAAACAAATTCTAATTAACCAGGCTTTAAGTACATTATAAAAAAAATTTTAGTAATATATTTTAATTTAAAACAGTTTAAATGGATGCAAATTTCATGGTATTATACATTTAATAAATAGTAAGAATTTTACGTTTTTAGTTATTAATTATCTTTAATAATTGAACTTATCGCATCATCTATTGTAAATACTCGTATTATATATTGTACAATACATAACTAAATTTTGAATTTAATTTAATTTTTTATATAAATTAAATTAATTTGATAATTATTGAAATAAAATTTAATTTATAAATTAATTGTAAAAATATTATATTGAGATAATTGATCTAAATGAATATCATTATATTATTCTATAATATAACTTTAAAATTATAAAAATGTTCAATTTTTACATGCGGAAAAAATTTATATTATTTTATTAATATTATATTTACAGAAAATTAAATAATACAATTATTCAAATGTAAAATGTATTTCAATTAAAAACTTTTTATATCATTTTTTTAGATGATTTTATTTCATTTAAATAATTAATCGTACAGATATATGTATGTATAAAAAGTTTAAAAATTATTTTTTGCAGTAATAATTTTTAAACTAGTCCAGTAGGTATTTTTATTTTATTATTTTTACTATATTATACAATATGAAATACAATATAATGATGTATTTTCCTATTATAGTGTAAAAAATATAATAATTTAAATCCTATAAACATTTTTACATACATAGCTCAAGAAAAATTTAAATTAATTTATAGATAAATAATTATTATCCATATTAAATATTATCGGAAATAGAAGCTTGTATATTTATCAATTCTGAAGCAATATGTCTTAATAATATATGTTAGTCTAAAATCGTTTTAAATAAAAATAAATGTTTAACAATAACCGTGTATTTAATAAACTAGTAAGAATACTAGTTAATATAAGTCAATCATACAAGTTTATTGAAGATACTTGATCTTTGAAAAGATTTTACCATTATTAATTATGTTCCTAATATAGTATATAGAAAGAATACTCTTATAGACCAAGACTCAAAAAAGCGAGTACAAATTACAAGAGTTAATTACGCGTTATAAACATTATAAAACATAAATATAAAACAAGAAATTAAATATAATATTACAGAAGTCTCATATTTATTATTTTTAAACAGATATTCTTTAAAATAAATCAAATTTTTTAAAAATATTTAAATTTTAAATAATCGTGTTAATAATTAATAGTAGAGAAAATTAAAAGAAAATAAATATTAAAATACTTGTTTCAAGTGGAGAAAATTCATTAAAAATAAATAATTGAAAAATTAAAATTTAAATAAATTCTAAATTGTAATAGTTTTAATGCTAAACACAGTAAAATTTAAAATATTACATTTACAATTATACTAAATATATCTCTAATAAAAAAAAACTTATAAAGTACTGAAAGTTATAATTTCTTAATGATCATCTAAATTTTCAGTTTTTTGTTGCAGTTCTAAATTGATCATTGAAACTGTTTGTAATTGTTCATGCAAAGCTTTCTGTATACTGTACATTTCTTTCAATTGTGTTTTATATATTTCTATCTGAATTTTATAAGCTGAAACCATATTTTCCTACATTCAACGAATATTAACCTTTTTTTTATAAAGTTTGTAATTTAATTTATATTTATTCTGAAGAAAGAAATCTAAACTTACATTTTCTTTACATTTTTGAACAATTAAATTATTTTTATTCAATTCCTGTTTCAAACGATCAACTTCATTAGTTAAATTTTCATATTTTTTCTGTAAATTTTTTTTTTCTTTTGCAATATTCCTTTTTCAACTTCATATAGTCTACTTTGAAGATCAAGTGATGCTCTTTCATGTGATAGACTTAATCTTTCTTGTATAAACTTTTCTTTTTCTTGTGTTAGAAAATTGTATTCTGTTTTAATTTTTTCTTTTTCTTGAATAACCAATTTTTGTTCCAATTGAAGATTTAATCGCTGTTCCTATAAATCTGTTTTTTCATTGTCCAAAACTTTCTTTTCGTCATTAACATATTTATCTACTTCGATCAATTTTTTTTTAATTTTCTTCTATTAATTTAGATTGCATTATTATAAGTTTCGAATTTTTATTTTTTAATATTTCTAATTCATAAATAAGAGAATGGTAATTCGATAATATTTTTTTAAATTGTTTTTGAACTCTGATTATTACTTGTTTATCATCAATATTTTGTAATTTTTCATCAATTAATCTTTTACGATAATCGCATAATTTATTTTTATAATTTTGAACTATTTAATTTGAAAGTATACTATTGGACAGAATTTTAGAATTTCAAATAAATTAATAATATTAACAGATTTCAAGATAACGAGAACATCGTGAAGTAAAACATTTATCAAGTTCCATTAATTTTACATTATAAAATTCTACAATTTTCTTAAATAAATATTTGTCTTTAGAAGCTTTTTCAGATATTTCAATGAATCAAATAAATCATACTTTGAAATGACCTATGGACAAAACATTAATTTATATTAAAAAAAAATTAAGAAAAACATGAATTATTTGAGAAAATAATATATTAATATTAACTGTAATTTTTCGTATTTGTTGCTCTAATGATACAATGATTTCTTTTAAGTATTTTAACTCTGCATTCTTTTCACAAGAATTAACAAATTTCTGCAATTCTAAGTCATTGAAAATCAGATTTTCGTTTTAAGCCTTCTAACTTTTTGAAAGATTTTTGGAGCTGTTGACCGAATAATTCAATATCTGTGATATAACTTTTTTCCATTTCTTGAATTATCTTTGGTGTTCCTGTATGATTATATTTTACATAATTAAATTCTTCTGCTGAAGTGTTAGCTTCTTCACTAAGTTCTTTTTTATTTCTTGATGAACTTAGTTGAATATTTTGTAAATCATCTTCATCATTTTTAACATTTACGCTAAAAGCTGTTGGAATAGTATAATCCTTACTTTCTGTACTAAGATCTTTTGAAGTTTGAAGTATTAAAGATACATTAGCATTTTTCAAAAAATATTTCTATTAATTTTTTCCTATAAAATTTTAGGAAAATATTAAAATAACACTTACAGAATATAATACATAATAATGATTCTGAAAAAATTTGTGAAATGAAAATAGAAAAAATGGATAAGCAAGTATTCCCAATGAGCTGCATATATTTAAGATAATGCTAGCAAATATGGAAAAGTAAGTTAACAAATTTAGAATCTTAGAAATACAGATAGCAAAAAAGCTAATTTATTATACATGATCAGATGAAACAGTATTTTAGCAAATAATGAGGAAGAGTTATTTTATTAAACATTTTTTCAGTTGATTGGAAGGAAAAGAGTTAGAACTAAATATAGAAATGATAAAAATCAATCACTTTAGAAAAATAAGAAAAACAAAGTAAATGATGGTTAGGGAAAGAAAAATTCGTGGTTTAAAAAAGAAATATGGTAATAGAAAAATTTTTAAGTATAGTGGAGAGATGAGTTTAAATCATAAGAATAAAAATAAAAATATTTTACAAGCTAATAGAAAGTATATGAATATGAAAAAACTATAAGGAAATAAAAAAGGTATAGAGGAAATACTTAAAATAGATACTAAGTAGAAACATTTTGAAATACATAGTTATTCTGGAAACAAAAAAAAAGACAAAAATTCTAAAAAGTGTTTAAAATAGAATAAAAAAGCAAAAAGTGTGTATGAAAACAATAAAAGTAATATAAAAATTAAAAAAGAAAATTAGAATATAAGATTAAAGTTTTGGTAAAGTATTGATTCATTAACCTACTATTGCATTTTACAAAAATAAAAAAATAAGAAAACAGAATTAAAAAATAGAAGAATGTAAAATAAAATATAATAAAAATGGGACAATAACAACTAATATACATTATTGAATTAAAAATCTGAATTTAAAATTGAAATAAAATACTTAGTAACAAATATAATACAAAAAAATATGCATATATGTGGGATAATTGGACGTAAAAGGCTCCGTAAATAAATAACTAATTGATATTAAATGTATGTATTTGCATAAGCAATAATGTGGTGATAATAAAGCGGTAATCTACACTAATATGTTGGTTATAGCGAACGTGACACAACGGGTTGTCTAAGGTATCGGCTACAGGCGTCGTTAGCTCGTCTCGCGGTCATCTTTCTCTTGTTCTGATCGTACAAGGACTGTCTTCGCATCGGTGCATCTTGTCGGTCCTGCCCAAACCTACCGTAGTCCTACTTCGAGGGGGGTAAGAATCGTTCGGGGTGGGATCGTATTGGGCCTTGTTGCCGGCGTTGCTTGGGCCGTTGCCTCCCACGCGCTTTCATGCATTCAGTCGTTCTCTTTCCCTCTCTCTCTCTCTCTCTCTCTCTCTCTCTCTCTCTCTTTCTCTCTCATGCACTCTTGCATACACGCATACATACCTACATTCGGTCGTCCTGACATGCACTCGCCCTCGAGTGTACAATTTTGTTCGTTCTTATATAAAAAAAAAAATTTCTTACAATATGCTTTATCTTACTTCAATCATAGTTTTAGTTGGTAATTTACTCGCATACATTTATTTATATTAAATTTTCCGCTTTCACATACACATTCACTCGCGCAGTCATTCTTTCACGACACACATTTTTTGTGCTCACTTATACTTTCCTCTTCCTCATTGTCGAGGTCCTCCTCGAGATCATCTCGGAAACCTCTCCACGGCTTCATAGAGTCTGCTGCTGTCGTTGTCATTTGTGGCCCTTCGTTATCTCCTACTTTTTTCACTGAATAGCGAACGTGTGGATCGCAGCGTGTTACACGGTAGGGACCTATGTATTTAATGCTGAGTTTTAAGCCCGGTCCATGCTGTGTGCGTCTGAACGACACTAGATCCCCAGGTTCATACTTCGTTGGATCTTTGCGACGTCGATCGTAGTCGCGACGATTTTCCTGCTGCACCTTGGCGATTTGGGTTTTGCTGCTGCTCGTAGATCATCGCATTTTTCTTTGAAATGTGTGAGTATCTCGGCATCAATGGTCTCTTGAAGCTGCACATCTTTCGGGCTTCTTATCTTCATTCCGAAGAGCAATTGAAATGGGAAGTGCCGATGGCGCGTTGATACATACCGTTAATGGCTCGCTGTACCCGGCTCAGGTGTCGGTACCATTTTATCGGTTCGTCGGCGCAGATTTTACTAATAACACCGGTGACAATGGCGTTTACTCGTTCTACTTGACCATTCCCTCGGAGAACGCCGGCTGTAATGACGAGATCCTGGATGTTCTCCGCTTGACAGAATTCGTCGAATTCGCGGGATGTAAATGCCGTTCCTCTGTCTGTGACGATCCGTTTCGCATTTCCAAAATGCTGTTGCAGGATTCGCAGCTTCTTGAGGGTCTCTGCGGTCTCGGTGGACTTTGTTGCGAAAATCCACGTGTATTTACAGAAGGCGTCGACGATCACCAGTAGATGTTTGTATTTTTTCCTCGTTGGTGGCGGGGGACCCACATGGTCTATATGGAGTGTGTCAAGCGGTGTATCCTCCTTCGGGATGGGGTGAAGTTGGCCTTGTTGCTTTCCCCGCTTCCGTGTACCCAAGATGCATTTCAGGCAGTTCTCTATGAAACGCTCTACTTGCTCGTTCATCTTGGGCATCCAATAGTCTCGAGAAAGGAGCTCGGTCGTCTTCTTGACTCCGAAGTGACCTACTTCGTGTGCTCTTCTTATCAGTTTTTGTTGTAGGCCTTTGGGTACTACCAGCTTCTTGATTCCTTCCTCGCCTTTGTACACGAGCCCGTGCTTCGTGGAGTAGTCCTTGTATCCTTCTCGTTGCAGGATCGTCCTTATGGCGGCTATCTTCTCGTCTCGCTCCTGTGCTCTCGCCAGCCTTTCGAGTAGAGCGTCCCGGACGACGTAGATCGACAAACCTCGGCTAAGGGCGTCCACGTGCTTCATGCGCTCTCCGGCGTGATGTTCAATGACGTAGTCGAACTGTTCGACCAGCATGACCCAGCGCCCGACTCTGGGGGCTAATTTTCGTTTGTTCATAGTCATCTGGAAGGCTGCACAGTCCGTGACGATCTTGAACTTCAGTCCTCGCAGGGAATGGCGAAATTTCTCCAGCAACTTCACTACTGCTAGAAATTCAAGTTCGTAACTGCTGTAGTTCTGTTCGGCCGGAGACGTCTTTCTACTCATGTAGTAGACCGGGTGCAGCGCCTGATCAGCTGGATTTCTTTGCAGCAATATTGAACCGTATTCCCACTTCGAAGCATCGGTGTACAGCTCCGTTTCTCGATCTTGACGGTACAGCTGTAATACCGGCGCTTGGACCAAGGCTTGCTTCAGTTGCAAGAATACTCTGCGGTGATCTTCGTGGAAGTGGAATTTAACATCCTTCCGCAAAATATCCGTTAAGGGTCTCGCAATTTTCGCATAATCCTTGATAAACTTACGAAAATACATGGATAACCCTAGGAAGCGCTGCAGCTGTTTTTGCGTCCTCGGTTCCGGATACTTGATAAGTGCCACTGTCTTGCTCGGCGACAGGGATATCTTTCCGCCTTCCACTACGTGGCCTAAAAATTCCACTTTGGTTTGCAACAACTGGCATTTTTTTCAGTTGATTTGCAAACCGTATTTTGCTGCGGTCTCGACGACTATCCGGAGATTTTCGATGGCTTCGCGGTACGTCGTCGCCTTAATTATTCCGTCGTCCATAAACAAGATGATGATTCTTTTCTTTATCAACGCGGAAAATACGTAGTTAACGAATCTCGTGAACACGGCTGGAGATGTACTTAACCCGAACAGAACCCTACAAAATTCGTATTGCCCTTCGGGTGTTACGAAGGCGATGTACTTACGGCTGGGTTCGCCGACCTCGACGTGGAAAAAGCCGTTCTTTAGATCTATGGTCGAGTATATTACCGCTTCCGCTAGGGTATCCAGCACATCCTCTAAAAGCGGCATAGGCGTCCTCTCCTTTACCATCGCTTTGTTGATCGCCTGGTACGCGACGCACACCCTTTTCGAACCGTCCTTCTTCGGTACCACTACTACTTGACTCGGATACTCCGAACAGCTACCTCGTACGACCCCTTTTTCGAGCCAACGTTCGACCTGGGCTCACACGACTTCGTTCTCCTGGGGCGATAGTCTCCTAGGACGGCAGCTTATAGGCGTTTCTGTATTCAGCACAATTTGCATTTTTACCGGAGTCGGCTCACCGCCTTTCGGATCGTAATGTCTCACGATTTCTCGCACCTCGACTCGATGTTCAGCTGGAATCGCGTTGATGACGGCTTCTACCTCGTCAAGCTCCTGCTTGATTAAGCTGATGTAGCCCTTATCGATAAGCGGCACCACCGTCGCTTTGTCTGGGTCGAAAATGAAGCGAGTTTTCTTCCGGAGAGGTTCGCCGAGCAGCACTCGCTCTCCAACCGCTTCCTCCGGAACGATGAGGTATTCCAATGTATACCTCGTCCCATTGACGACGGTGGGGAGAGTCACAAGCCCCTGGGGTACGACGACGCTGCCTTCGAAACCCCTCAGCTTCCCAATATACGGCGTTACTCCCGGTGCTTGCTTCGACGCACTCTTTATCTCCTTCCATTGGTCAACACGCAGAATATTTTTCGCGGTTCCGGAGTCGAGCATGGCTACCAGTTTCACTCCTTCGATGGTGATTTCGACGTGCGTATTACTCTGCTCGCCACTTGCGACGAGGATAATAGCATCGTCTTTTACATTTTCGACGAAATTTATTTCTTTCGTCGCGCCATTTTCTCTTGCGCTTACTCTGCTCTTGCAGTCTTTGGCCCGATGCCCCGTCAGATTATAGGCTAAGCACTTGGGCCTTTTGGCTTTATCGGGGCACTCCAGCGCTCTATGCCCCGTTTTCCGCAGTTGAAGCATCACGTTAAAGCACACGTTAAAAAAAAAAATTTGGCAATCACACAACCTGTATTTATCCCGGAGGGGCCCCCAATTGTGGGATAATTGGACGTAAAAGACTCCATAAATAAATAACCATTGGATATTAAATGTATGTATTTGCATAAGCAATAACGGCGATCTACACTAATATGTTGGTTACAGCGAACTTGACACAACGGGTTGTCTAAGGTATCGGCTACAGGCGTCGTTAGCTCGTCTCGCGGTCATCTTTCTCTTGTTCTGATCGTACAAGGACTGTCTTCGCATCGGTGCATCTTGTCGGTCCTGCCCAAACCTACCGTAGTCCTACTTCGAGGGGGGTAAGAATCGTTCGGGGTGGGGTCGTATTGGGCCTTGTTGCCGGCGTTGCTTGGGCCATTGCCTCCCACGCGCATTCATGCATTCAGTCGTTCTCTTTCCCTTTCTCTCTCTCTCTCTCTCTCTCTCATGCACTCTTGCATACACGCATACATACCTACATATCTTAAAATAATATAGAAAAATGAATAATTAGAATACAGATATTAGTAAGCTATAAAATGGGTGTTAAACTAGAATAAATAAACACTGGATGATAGGGAAAAAAGTATAAAAGACACTGTATTGTAAAGAAAACATTGCAGATTGTTCAATAAGAAACAGTCATGTATATTAAAAGAATACACTGAAGTATGAACCGATACAAAGCTAAAAAAAATAGCGATAGGGAAAAGAAGAAATTTAAATATATTTACAGCATATATTGCAGTAAAAAGAAAAAAAATAAACAAGATAAAGAAAAGACTAATAGGTAAATATTAGAAGTAAACTTAAAAAAGTATGAAATTAAGATAGTATAAGATGATAATATAATTTTAATTAAGAACGACAACTTTTATACCTTAATATAGATGATGCAATATAATTTTGAAATAATTTATTATAAAAAAATTTAGATATTGTTTTTAAATAAATAATAATAAAAATACTAATTACACGTAATTTATCATTTTCTTTTTTTAGATGAATTAACAATCTTTAGTTTTTAGAAATTTTTGTTTATGATTATCACATAGTATCATAACTTCTTTTTGCCACATTGAATTGTATTAAATTGATGTTTTATGGCATTATTATTTTGTTTTAATAGTTCTTTCAATTTTATATTCTCTTTAAAAACCTTTTTTAGATTTCCTTCAATTTCTGATGAACTCATCAATGATTAATATTATCCTTATTATTATCCTATTAAAAAAAGTGATAGAAATAGTAATAGAGAAATAGTGATATAAATGAAGTTGCAAATGCATTTTTAATAATTAATTCAATTTTCAATAATTAGTTTTTTGTTAAGGTTGTATAAGCTTACATTATGATTACTTTTATCTTTTATTTCCACAAAATTAGCTAAAGAGTCTTCTGTAATTGATTCTAGTGATGCTTTGCGCAATACAACAAACGATTCCTCGGATTCATCATCAATGATATTATTTTTTCGAAAGATACAACTTTTAAAAGCAGGATCAGTTTGATTTAGTTTAAATATTGGTAACTCATCATTTATTTCTAAACTTAATTTTGGTAGGTTTTCTGTATATATGTATGAATTTTTAATGAATTTATCAATTTTTTTATCTTCATATGAATAGTTTTCCATATTCAATACACTTGTTCACTTTGATTTAAGTAATTCAGTAGGTCAATATAATTAATTCTGAGATTCTTGTAACGACAACTTTTATACCTTAAATATTTGTAATTTTCTTGTATTTAAAATATAATAAGTAGTGCATTCTGTATCATATTAATTTCTTTACTAATGATTAAAAATGAATACGGATATAAAAAATACATTTAACTATCATTAGATCGAAAACATTTATTAATAGATATTTTAATGTCTTTTGAACAAAAAATATTGTTATCCTTAATTGTAAAATTAATTTTTTCTAGTATATTATAATATAAATATTTTATTTAAAATAAAATCTGTACCTTTATACAAAATATATTATAAATAATAATTCTACATTTTTTGAATATAGGATATTTTAATACTTTGAATTGCAAATGGTATACTTTATTATTTTTTAAAATAATTCTTATATTCAATAGTAGTTAATTTGTAATAAAATAGTATTCAAGAGTTCAATTAAGTTCAATATATAAACATATAATAATTATAATTGATTTTATTACTTTTTTTCTTTAAAATAATCATCCATAAAAAATTTTTATAAATTACTTTTTAAATTATTCTAATGATTTATAATATAAGACATATACTTTGTTATTTTGTATATGAAATAATGTGCAGTTTTTTCTTATTTATGGGTTACTTGCGTTTTATTTTATGCAAATTTTAGTAATTTAATGTTTCATAGATTAAATCGCCAAAAGTATACTATCTTCCATTGTGCGTTGAGTGTATCGATTAAATTAAAATGATTAGTAGCTCACTACAATTCTCTACAAATAATTAAATCATTCATATAATTACTATTTAATTAATAAGCTTATACAAGTTTTTTCTCTACAAAAAATATCTTTTTCAATAAAAATTAATGTATAATGAAATTTATAGTGTAAAATACAAACGTTTTCTATTTCTGTTACAAAAAACAGACTAAGTTAAAACTATTTATATAATAATTTTTTTGTAAAAATTATTCTATTAAAAATTGGAATAAGCAATTATAAAAAATTAATTTATGGTATTATACTAGGGAATTTTTTAATTTTTATTTTAAGAACAAAATATCCATTAAATATTCATAGGTTATTTTTATTATATGTTAAATTGTTTGATTGTTTCAAATTCTAAATTTTTTATATATTTTAAATATTTTCCTATATATGTACATATACCTTTGGGCCCTATTATTTCCATCTAGCTTCATTAATAAGAAAAACGTGGATTAATATACTATAATAATATAATATAATAATGCAATATAATAATGCATTTACATTTAAGCAATTTAAGTACATATATTGCTTAAGTTGATCTTTCTTAGTTTTACTGAAAAAATTAAAAACCGAGAACTTCTAGTAAGAAATGCTTCGTGGTAATAATTCATTTAAATTTCACTTTTTTCTAACGATTAAAACTGCAAATAATCCCTAACCTGTTAAGCTAGTTTTCCTTTTAAGAAATTAACAAAATATTTCGTCGTTTATAAAATATATATTATATTTTCCACGCATTTATATTACTTAATATTATATACGTGTAAAGGGAGTCAGGACTTAAGGTTGATCAGAATCACTTTTTTTTATGCAGATAATTTAAAATATTATTTATTTTAAAGATTTTTTTATATTTTAATTTTATAATTTAATACAAAATTTTCTATTTGAGTGAAAATACAAATATCGAAAATAATTCTTGTCGCTAAATGTTACAGGTTAAGTATCGAGGTAATGTGGAAAATGATTAACGCTGAAATGCTTGTCACCGATTGTTAGACACCGAATACTGCTTCTGAGTAGAAGTCATGGTTTTTTATAAGATCGAATTTACAATATTGTGAGAGCAATGGACCCTGGGTGTGATAAAAATATTCGGTTCGAGTCAGGTAAATGGGTGAGAAAAGTAAATAGGAAATGCTGGAAAGTAGTATTTAAGTAAGATTTTTCGTGTAGTAATTAGTTGGTGCATAAGAACAGAGATAAGTAAGTTTTCAGTAAAATAAATAAGTCATTTCTAAACGCGTGTGAAAGATAAATGGAAAGTGCTAGAAAATAATATTTCGGTAAGATTTTTGTGTAGTGATTAGTTGGTGCATAGGAATAAAGATAGGTAAGATTTCGGTAAAATCAATAAGTTGGTGAACGAACTCGGCACATGCTAGATAATAGTGTGGTTTTCGGAACCTCAGCGTTGTTGAAATTAAAAGAACCTGATTGCCGTTAAAATTTCAAGAAGTCTCAACACCGTTGAGGGTTTTCCGAAATCATCAAGCGACAGAAAAACGAGCATCGAGATTAGGATATAAAAATGCGACCATCACAGAACGATGGCCAGATCTTATTCGACTTTACAAAATGCCGACCAATTGTTATTGTAAAAAATAAAAAAATAAAATAGTGCTGAACGAAGACTAGTAAGATCAATTTACCCCTTTTATCTTATCGTACCTCCCTCGCGCGATTTCATCGTAAACAGGTGTGTTTACCACTATCGGTGGTAATCAATAATCAATGATTGATTATTGATTACCACCGATAGTGGTAAACTATGCTAAACTATGGTAAAATAATCAATGATTGATTATTGATTACCACCGATAGAAACTCGATTGTCAATTTTTCGTGCAACAGTCGAGTTGGGCAAATGGTTGGTGAGCGTGAACGGGACTTTCCCCTGTTGTCAGCCCATGAGGATGATTGTTGAATGGTTGATGGTGAATTGGAACCTCTTATTCCATCCTCTACCAATGTTGATATCGTCTTCTTTTATGTGACTTTACTTCTTTTATGACTTTACAGCCTTTGCACTTCACAATTATTTGCAATTTATCACTTTGATCCGGCTCGAAGGACCAATATGTTTTGAATTGTACTAATTTCGAATCCCTTATTATCAAGGATGAGTAAGGGCTTAGTGATAAGGTGAATAGCAATAAAACATACAATAATGAATAAAAAACAAAATTTAATACTATATATATTTACTGCTTTAAAAACTAGTACAAAAAATAACTTACAAACTATACGCACTTATAATTATTCCGCACGCACCTTATTACATACCGCAAACAATTAATTACACTAAAATGAACTTAAATATAACGCAGGTGAATAATAACAAAGTATAAATGTGTGCGAATGTAATCTGTGTGGTTTTTTATATATATAATTACTTGGTATTAATGAATGTGTATTTATGTACAAATGTGTTGGAGTACGTTAGTAATTCTATAATATAAACAATAACCGCTCAAACGAATGTTTCTCACAAAATTTCAATGAATACTTTCAGTAGAGAATAAAACTCGTATAGTGCATATGAATGTATCATAGTATATATTGAACATAGTCATATATGACAAGAGAAGACGCGCAAAATTATCTATGATAATATCTAATCACTGGTAAATGATTGATTAGCTTATTACGCCTTACTCATTGTCGAATAGCGTGAATACATTGTACTTTTAAATGTACAACGTGAATGCGTTTGCGTATACTTCGCAGGGGGTCGATCGCGCCTGTTGGTATTGATGCACGATCGACGCGCTCGAGATAGATTGCGCCCTCTTTTTTGCCATGTGGTGAGTGGCATTATCGATAATCTATAATTGATTATCCATTATACCAGGTGGCGTTAGAGATAAAATAAATCATGCAATCTCGAACACGAAGAATATAAATATTCTTTCTTTTTTTTAACTGTTCATCTATTGCCTTTTTCAATATGTAAATTACTTCAATTGTTTCTTTTGCTTCAAAAGTTGAATTCTGTGTCATTATATATTTTATACCCTTCTATATATTGCACTAAACTGTTGTTTTAATTTTTAAAAAATTAGATCCTGTGTCTATGTAGTTTCTTTATAACTATTTCTGTTCCCGCATTTAACAATTAACATCACTATCCCATTACATCTCTTCCACTCTCGTTTCTTCTACCCCCTATTTCTTGTCTCTCCTTTTCTCCAAAGTTCTCTAATTCTCTCGGTTTCTTCCCCCTCCTATATATTATTTCAAAATATCTCTGTCATTTTCTTTCAATCTTATTATCTATCCTTTCTCTGTTATTTTTTCCTTTCTTGACTAATATCTAAAATGATTTCTTGCCTTTTCAATTTCTTTCTGCATTTCTTTCCTTTTTGTTTCTTAAAGTTTTTGTACTTTTTTCTTTCCTTCGTGTAGCTTTCTATATCCTAAAATGACGTTCAACTATACCAGATAATCCGAAAGCTAGAAATGAAGTATGAAAATTATATTTACTAGTATTAATACTAATATACTAGTACTCTTTGACCATAACGCTGTATTTTTGATGATGGTATATTTCTATTTTGCTGGGACCCCACAAATGATTGTAATTAATAGCTATGTGTTGGATGACTTGCTTCGAGGAAAAAGGTTCAATAAAGTCAACTACAGATTGTGAAATAATAGATGTATTTGATCATCATGAATAGGAAGAGTAGTATTTACAAAACTTCTTTTATGCGTTCCTGCTCTCGCCGTAAGATATCGCAGCAAATTAGACATAATTCGCTTCGTCAATCGCGAACAGATGTAACGATATTTTACTATCATTATGTATCTAATATTGAATGGTATTTATAATTAAATAGAATAAAATATCATTTTTAAATAATATCAGTCAAGATGTTTTAAATATTTGTTAAAAAAATATTTAGTCATACTTAATATATTGATCTAAAATCTACAGATATTGCATATTATTTCTTCTATTGAAAAAGCTGTTTCTGATCTCAATTTTTTAGAGTATTTTTATAAATAATTATTGTAAGTTGTTATGTTTTAATTTTATAAGTTATTGTTTACATACAAAATTTGTATTCTATCTATAAAAGCTACTTAATTTATAAGAAAATTATGAAATATTTAATAAAATGCTTATAAAAATCTGAAAAATTATTTCGTTTGTATAAAATAATATACTTTTATTTATGTTATCTTAAACTTTTAAATGATAAATTTGATTTTAAAAGATCCCATTTGATGGTAGATTTATCATTTTGGTAACATAATTCCATTGTTAAATGCATATTTTTATTTGGACTTAATGCTCCTAAACAAGTTCCTGTTCCCAGATTATAAATTAATATTTGACTCTGAAATTGTAGAATAATATATTTTAAAAGAAAGTGATAAAAATAAGAGAATCTTTTAAAAATGTAAAAGTAATTTTTATTAACTGATCCATTATGTTTCCATTCTTGTGTTCCACCCATCTCATGACACTTTCCGAGTCTTGGCATTTTTTCATTTCCTTCCAAACAAAGCATTTGTGCAAGTACTAATTCATGTCTGTCAGTTTCATACCATATCTAAAAATGTATATTTTCATTGAAAAAATATTAAATAATTAATTATAACTCATTGTTGTTTTATTTTAATAGATTTTTTTTCTACCTGAGTTTTAATTAGCATACAAGATGCTAAAATTAACTTTGATCCTTTTGTTTTTATATCTTTTTCACTTTGTATACAAAGAGCTGTTTTTGGCTAAGTCTTATCTGATATTCATTTGTATAATTTCTTTTATGTGAATGCCAAGGTTGCATTACTTTTTTATCAAGTTTACTCCATTTATTTTTTAAAAGTTGTGCATTGTCATCAGGTAAAATTAGTTCTGGGTAAACGAATTTTAAATACCAAGCAAAATCTTTACAGTTTAACTTTTTACGAAGAAGTTGCCTTTCTGATATATCACCATAATCTATTTTTTTTACATTTTTTAGAAAATAATTTTTATATTTATCCATCCAAACATGAGCCACTCTTAATGAATTTTTCCACATAACATCCTGTTGATCTGTACCTCCATAAGGTCTTCTTCTTCTAAATATATGACCTACTCGAGAACAAGGAATCAATTCTATACTGCCTCCACACATCCAAATCTAAAAATATTTATCTTCCATAACTAAGTCATATTTTTATTACATTATATGTTATGTAGAACATGTATTATTTAATCACTTACTCTAAATGATATTTCTAAGTTTTCACCTCCCCATATATCCATTCCAGGATCATATTCACCAAGCTCAAAAAAATATTTACGGTTCATTGCAAACAAACCTCCTGCCATAGTTGGCGATCTATTTAAAAAAATTTTATTTTATTAAAGCAATAACTACACATTATTGTAGATAAACAACTTTTGTATTTTCTGTAATATAACTTACTTAATAGGTTTTATGAAATCTTCATCTTTTAATAATGTATCTACTGGTAAACTATCCCACTTAAAATGTAAGCCCCAATTAAAACCTCCTCTCACTAATGGACTTGAAATATATTGAAAGGTATCAGCATTAATGATATCAATTACAGGTATTGGTACAATCAGTTTTGAATAAGCTATTCTAGCTAACAAAGGTTCAATCCACATTTTATTAACTTCAATATGACTATCTAAGAAAATTAAAACATTTCCACTAGCCTTTTTAGCTCCAAATATTCTAGCTCTAATAAGACCTTCTCTTATCTCTGTCTTATAATATTTAATTTTATTATTAAAATTTTCTTTAACATATTCTTTAACTTTATCATGCAAATTTTCATCATCACTATAATCATTAATTAAAATAATTTCATGTAGTAAATTATTTGGAGTTCGATCAATAATAGAATACAAAGATCTTAATAAAGTATTATAGTGTTCATTATAAAAACACATTATAACACTAGCATTTGGAAGATGAACATCATATGTTTGATTTCTACATAATTTATGTCTCGTATCAGGAATTTCTCTATGCAAATTAAGATTATCCGAAACAAGAATATTAAATGCAAAATTTTTATAACCTTTTTCGCGTTTCTTTTGCTCTTCAATATTCTTCACCATTCCTAATTCATCTAATCCTAAACAATTTTGTAATAAATAATTATACATAATATTAATAACTATATTAGATAATACACTAAAAAATACCTTGACCTATTGTAACAAAAGGATTAACTGGAATAGGCTTCAATTGTTGTAATAGTTTCACACTATTTTTATATTTCTTTGATATAAAATTATATTCATTATTACTATAAGTCAATTCCTTATTTGTTTTATGAATCAAATTATTAATTAGTTTCTGTTTCATATGTTGATTAATAGTTACTTTTTTAAAAGAATCAGGTAAATCCGATACCAACATTGTTGGATTAATTATGTTTGCATTCTGAGATAGTCTTGAATAAAGATACAAGCTAAATGCCCATGTGGCAGAAGCTAATACTATTCCATAAATGAATGATATATATTTTGTTGATATCATCTACATAAATAAAATAAAATACCATTAAATTTAATATATTTTAAAATAATAATAAATATTAAAAACTCACTTCAATAATTTATTAAAATATTAACTGTATGAAAAGTTTTAATCTTTATAATTAAATGTAATAAAAACATTTATAATTTTTATATTTTATTTGTTACATATTTATTAAAGATTTCTTAAATAGAATAAAAAAAATTTCTCTTACTCATTAATAATATATTCAGTTACATTATCTGGATAGACTCATCCAAAACAAACTTTGCAACATAAATAAAAACTTTAAATATAACAATTCCTAAAGATATAACAATTATTTGATGTAATAATAAAAAATTAAATACTACAGTATATTGAAATACAAGTAAAAAATACTGTTTAAGTCATACATTTGTAATTCCCCAAAAGTTACACATCATAATTAAATTATAATGAGTATACGATTAGTATATTTATAATATTATTATAATATTTAATATAATAATACTAATATTACATATTTACATAATACATATAAATAAAATAATTTCAATATAATTTAATATAGAATATTTTTATTTATATATTCTCTACATCCTTAGAAATTATTATTCATTGCATAACTAGGAACTAAAAGGTACCATAATAAAACAATTATAAGTAATTAGATCAACATAAAATAGCTTGATTAAACATTCTAACCAAAAGAAAAAAATTACAGTAAAGTAACACTTTATGTACATATTTAATAAATATCATTCTTGGAAGTAACAGTAAAATGAGACAACCTTTGTTTTAATTTTTAAAACCAGCAATTATTGTCAACTCTGTTAGAAAAGAACAATAATTTTGAAATTAAAAAAATAATTTATATTTATATTTTCATAATTACTCAATATTTATGAAAAATGGATTAAAAACATTGTAGTTAGTTTTAATATTAAAATATTTTATAATGAAAAATTAAGAGTACTATAAATTTTTTTTAATCGTGCTTTTAAGATTAATAATTAACCTTTAATTATTAAAATTCCAGTGGTAATACAATTTAATAATTTATATATCATATAAATTTTAATATAAATTAAAATTTTGAGACAAACTTAATAGTGCGCATGCACGGAGCACGAGTGCGTGTAACAGTATCGCAATTTATTGTATTCTATTGTATATTACGTTTGCAATACGATGTCAAATATGTTTATAATGGTAATAGGTATTATGAAATCTATGTTCAACGGTCGCGGTAGTGTTTGAATAATCGTATTTCACTTGTAATGATGCAATCATATTTGATTGTGCACGCGGTACGATTTACTTTATTAACACTAACATATATACTTTGTTCTCGTTTCTGGTTGATCTTGAGATCCTATTCAACTGTATCTAATAGCTACCATAACTTAAAGAATATAATGAAATAAACTATGAAAATTATATACACCTGTATATGCTATAACGCTTAGAATATGTTAATTTTACTAATCCAGCACGAATGGCCATAATTAATAATTGTATATGAGCGCAGAGTTAACTGGTTTGAGGAAGAGTTATCAGCAAATTCAATGACACAGCTGTTGTATATTAATACATTTGTATTCAAATAGCGAATAAGAGAAAAAGAGATGCATTTTTAAAAGTGAGAACTCATAGTTTCTGCGATTTTTTATTCTTTTGGTCACACTAGAAGATGTCACAATAAATTTTTTTCGATTCATTTATTATTAAATATTGTTCACTTAGTTGATCACCGACAAATTTAAAGTTATCAAATTATTAAATACTACAAATCTCAATATTTTAAGATTAACAATTAATCACTAATTATATTTATGATTTTAATTAATTAATAAACTAATCTAAGAGTAAATAGTAAATAATAAAATAATAAAAATAATTAAAAAAATAGTAAATCCAATATTTCGTAAATAAAATAAATAATTATAATAATACTTTGGAAACATATACAAAAAAGTGTAAATTTATAAGCTTTAACTGTTTGTATAATTTAAAAATTACCTTTATAATGATATATATTACTATTTATTTTATGACGATAATATACATTTTGTAGATAATGACACAAAAATTTATGTGTAATTGTTATATATTTAACGTTTTACAGCATCACATTAATACTAATTCGTGGATACAGGATTGTTTCCGAAAGTATATCGCTTAGACACTACAAAAAATTATATTACCAGGAGTTGCACCAGCAATTATGCTGCGTGCCAACTCAGCCACCAGTGGGCAATAAAAAACACTGACGAACAAAATAGCAGTACAAGATCCAACTGAAGTTAATATAACGATCAACCCAATCCACGAGAACATAGTACATCAGCATGCGGTCTTTCTTTTCTATTGGTGATAAAAACGACCATATTTTCATTAATGATAATATCACGAAGTCGAAGACGAAGATTAGGATAATAAATATTGAACATCAAATACAAATAAAAAATTTGATTTCATTTTTTCCCAATTGTTTAATTTGATAATTTTATTAAAAATTCTTAGGTAATTTCTGTAATTTGAAAAATCTAAAAAAATTATGAATATTCACATTTATATATTATTATAAAACTTAATATACTCAGGAATTTGGAAATACATTTTTAAAAAATTATTACACGACAATTTTTTAAAGGAAATATACTCGTTATTAAAATTTTCTTGATTATTTAAATATATAATAAAAATTCGTTCGTTTTATTAATTATTGACGAATAATATTTTTGTTTATTTTAAAAATTTGTCGCTAAATTTTTTTTAAATCATTTGAAAATTGCTGTAGCACCCTAAACTTTTTTAAATATAAAATTAAAATTTTAATTAAAAATTATAATCTAATTAACTTGTTATATTATATAAGTAAATTTTTGTTGCTTAGAAGAAAATATTAATTTTATTTGTTTATATTAAACTTTTGAAATATATAGTTCTTTTTAACTCCAAGTTACTGCGGCGTTTGACAATGAACCTCAAAATTACATCGTCACGGCATCTGTCGTCGAATGCATCGATCAACAGAAAAAAGCAGAAGCTTTCCGTCCATGCTTTTTTCAACGATACTATTTTCCTCTTTCTTCACTTATCTCACTCCAAGGGATTAAAGTACAACAATGAGTTCATTGTTTTGCAAGTACTGCATAGTTGACTTTAAATTTAAAACAAACCTTTTGATTGAATGAGTCAGTAAGCGTTAAGCTAATATATATCTATATATAAGCTCAACACTTCGTTCGATCCACAATTCTTTAATACTCACATCGATTTTTAATTAAGTACAATTACAGATCAGTATCAAAACATTGTAAAGGTAAAGACAAATTGACACAGGTGTAAGTACTCCAAAACCAATCAAAAGTAAAAAGAATACATGCACGTGTTATGATAATTAAAAATTGTAATACTGCTACACAGGTAACCAAGTAATTATATAAGCCGGTGAATTAAAACGCGCTTTTTTCAAATCTTGTGATAATCATATAACAATGCTCATGTTTCAGTGTGCAAATGACTATAATTACACCTGTGATGCTATTCGGTGTCATAGCAATTGTGATACTTAAGTTGGTGTCATAGTCATAGTGATTAGCGACAATGTGAAGGCAGCGTTACAGTAGTGCGTATTTCAGCTTCACGTAGTCATACCTCTGAAATTCTTAAGAAATATGCACTGCAATTAAATTAGGATATGTACAGACTTGTAAATGTAAATAAAGTTTTAACACTATTGCTGTACTAGTAAGTGCAGTTAACTATGATACAAATAGCAAATAAATATTGTTAGAATGTATGTGTGGTATTTATTGTAGTGGAAAATATCTAATCTTTTATTCTTTATATTACTAACAAGCAATACTAATTGTCAAGCATGCGTATATCAATTCATTTTAAATTATTAAATTTTATTCATATTTACTATTTTAATAATAATATATTCATTTTATTAATTTAATGATATTTAAATTTTTAATTGATCTAAAAAATACTTAAAATTTTTTTTTTAACATTTAAAAATCGATTCAGCATTTCATTTACTTTTTAAATAATTAAATAAATTCAATTGATTATAATTTTTTATTAAAAACTCCATAATTGGAATAAAATTGATTTTTTCAATTTCTAAAAAATAACAGTCACGGAAATAAAGTTAAACTAGATTCAGCGTTCACAAATTGTAATTCTTAACTTATAACTATTGCCTGATGTAGTGACACCTACTATTTATACTTATTGTCAACAGCTGGAATACTACCAATACATTGATTATCATTGCTTTTATAATATTAGAATATTATTTATTACCAGGTTTAGCTACTTGGATTTGTAGAATTAATCCGGTAAAAACGATAAAAAAGCGTTGTTAAAAAATTGTGAAGACAAAAAATTTTCCAAACTTGCGTTAGGTGAATATAATATAAATTACAGTAGTGAGTAAGTAAAAACGCAAAAATATACGCCGGTATTTTTTTTTAATAACTTTGATTTTTAATCTACTCGAAAACGTGCCATTATTTCGACTTAATTAAACATGGTCGACTACAGTAAATGGAAGGACATTGAAGTAAGTGTCTTTACATTGTTTATACCTGCTATAAAGACGTGTAAAAAATTATGTTTGATATATCTTATCATTTATTTTCTCTGCTTCGATGTTAATATGTAGAATTTAAAAAATTATTCTTTAATGAAAAACTATTTAAACGTAATCTTAATACGAAGATTGCATAATTTATTAAAAAAAGATATTTTAATAAGTAAAATATTAGTTCAATATTACATAGTCTTTTTCAAATTTTTAAATTTTTTCATTCAAATTTATTTGAATTATTTATAATAATTACATATTTTTTAACATCTACATAATATTCTGTTTCAAAATAATTAGTTTCAAGAAAACACTAAAAAACTAACATTTTTCAAAATCATTAATTTGATTTCTTAATTTGAAATAGATTTCTGATGATGAAGATGATACTCATCCCAATATTGATACACCATCATTATTTCGATGGCGACATCAAGCAAGAATTGAAAGAATGGAAGAAAGAGAAAAAGAGAAACAAGAACATATAAGAAAAAAACAAGAGTAATTTAACTGGAATAGTATTTTATATTATTTAAGTTTATAAAATAAAATTATATTTAATTATATTTTTATTTCCTTAGAACTATAAGAAAATTAAAAGAGACTAAGGTACAAGTCGCTGAATTAGAAAGTAAAAATATAGATACACCAGACTTGGAAACACTAAGAAAAGCATTACATGATTTAGAAAAACAAGAAGAAAAAATCAAGAA
Source organism: Platyscapa corneri (assembly GCA_018907185.1). NCBI lineage: Eukaryota > Metazoa > Arthropoda > Insecta > Hymenoptera > Agaonidae > Platyscapa > Platyscapa corneri. The sequence goes on from JACCHW010000134.1 coordinate 104,372, forward strand.
AGAAGAAGAAGAACTTAAAAAAAAGGAGAAACTTACACCTTGGAATGTAGATACTATTGCTCAAGATGGTTTTACAAAAACTATAATAAATACGAAACTAGTAAGGAAAGAAGATGACTCTACTTTACCAGATGAAGAGAAAGAGAGAAGAATGAGGCAGTTTGTTAAAGAAAATGAAAAAAAATTGAAAATATATGGAATGTTAAGTAGATATGATGATAGTAAAAAGTTTTTGCAAGAAAATCTTAATTTAGTTTGTGAAAATACAGCTAATTATTTAGTTATATGGTGTATAAATTTAGAAATGGAAGAAGTAATTAATTTAATTATACACAATATTAATTTTTTAAAAACTATTTTAAATTTATGAAATTATTAATGTTTTTAGAAACATGATCTTATGGAACATGTTGCACATCAATGCATATGCATGCAATATATCTTAGAACTTTCAAAACAATTTGATGTTGATCCACGTGCGTGTGTTGGTTCATTTTTCAGTCGCATGCAAATAGCTGAAGTTGAATATAAAAACTCATTTGATGATGAATTAAGATCATTTAAAGAAAGGATTCGTAAAAGAGCAGCTGAAAAAATTACAGAAGCTCTAAAAGAAGTTGAAGAAGAGGAAAAGAAAGCACGTTTAGGACCAGGAGGTCTTGATCCAGTTGAAGTATTTGATAGTCTTCCTGAGGTATATTATTTAACTAGATTAACAGATATGAATCTATTCAAAATGACTTCAAGATACTTTTAATTTTAAATTATAGCACTTTAAATTTAAATTAAATATATATTACATAAATTTTTTAATTTTTATTTATTTCTTCCAAAAAATTTTTATTTATTTTGAATCTCTGCAATCATTTAATAATTTTTCAAATCCTTATTTATCTATTTTGTATTTTCAAAATTACTTTTTTTTTAACTTATTCCTCTTAGTACTTCTTTGATTGTCATTTTTATATATTTCTTCAATATATAATTATTTTCTGTGTTCCTGATCATAAATTTTAAATTTATTGTGATAATAATCATTATTAATAGAAATATTAAACTTAGTTTTATAATTATAGATTAAATTTTTTCATAAAAAAATTAATGTATAATATGGAATATGTCTCTATATTAAATGAATATGTATATGTATTATATTATATTTTCATAATATAAGCTTGATATAAATACATAATGTATAATAAAACTATTAATTTGTTTTACTTCATGTTTTAAAATATTTATACATTATGATTTTAAATGTTAGATAAAATTATTTTTATTTTATAGCCTTTACAAAAATGCTTTGAAGCACAAGATATTCCATTACTGCAAGAAACAATTTCAGCAATGCCAGAAGAGGATGCCCGATATCATATGAAGAGGTGTATTGATAGTGGACTCTGGGTACCTGATGTTAAGGCCAAAGAAAAAGATGCGATATCAGATGTAGTAACAGTAAAACTATCTAAAACACCGGATCTTGAATAACCTTGATTAAAATAATTAACAATCTCAATCTCAGGCATAATTAATTCTATACAATGTTATTATCAACTAACTTGTAAAAAATATTATTAAAATGAAATAATTGTGCTTCTGTTTTTCATATTCTATATTATTATTAGTAGTATGAGATTTTACAATTGGTAATTTTTCTCTAATTATAAATGAATACTAAGACTGAAAGGATAAATTTTCATTTAAGAGTATTTATTTAAAATATTCTTAAAATATGATATCTAAATTTATGATTTTTATTACTTCGTAATTAAGCTAGTATGAATTAAGTTTAAAAAATATTTAAATTATTCAACTAAATTGTTTGATTTTTAAATGAACTGGAATTATTTATTAATAATGATTCTAGAAAATTTATTAAAACTATACAGGTATCATTTTTTAATATTTGCCATCTTAAAATCACTTTCTTATCATTGTGTATTAAAGTTCTTAAATTTTTAATCAATTTAAATACTAAAATTAAATTTGTATATACTTAGAGGTTAAATATTATTTAATGGTAAATAATTTTGTATGCAAATACATATTATTTAAATTAAATATTTTTAATTGCTTTGCTGGCTAAATTATTTTATCAAGTTAAAAAATAAGTCACAAAAATTTGCTTCCAAGTATGAAAATTATTTTGCAATCATAAAATGCATATTACAAAAATTAAAAATATACTTTTAGTGTTCTTTACAACTTTACTTCACTTTAACTTAATTTACAAACAAATTTTAAACAAATTGATATAAAACAATTTCCATATAATAAATAATTATGATAAAATATTCAAAATATTTGACATTGTTAAAAAATATAGTTTGTTTTCTAAATTACAATAATTTAACATTATATTTGAAAGTAAATATGTTATCAATTATACTTAAAATTAAAAAAAAAATATTTTTGTTATAATAGTTTTGTTAGTTTAAATAAGATCCAATGAAGTATGGTAAAATTAAAAATTATACTTTACAAAATTTATTTTTAAAACTAATTTGAAGATTTTTGAATTTTGAAAAAATAAAAAACGGTCTATTAATCTATTTTTTTTTTCTAATTGCTCATATTTTATATGCTTTTAAAATTAAAGTATTTGTAATAAATAGATTTTTTTAAATTATTTATAAAATTTATTAAAGTAAGTAAACATATTTGTTAATATTTAATTTTTTATTGACTAATTGATATTGATAAAATAATTTATACACACTTATCGATTATTGTTCTCTTTAAAAACTATTTAAATTGAATATATACACTATTTCTAGAAATTTAGAAAAAATATACTTAAAAATTATAAAAATTAAATAGTACATTGATTTACCGCTACAAACAATAATTAAACAATATTTTATTTGTGAATAAAATATTTGCACTGAATATAATACAATTTTTATAATATAATAAAATTTAATTTAGATTTTTACAAATGATTAGTTGCTTTTGTAAAATCTAATAAAATTATATGGAAATTTTTATCGCTACAAATAATGATTTCATATTTATACAAAAAAATTTATTATAATTTATAATTATAATTAACACATTGATAATTAAAATTAAAATTTTATCCATTATTTCTAAATATTGTAAATATGAACATTTTTTTATCAATGGCACATAAGTTAGAATCAATTATACTTAGATTTCTAACTATTTTATTTTCATTTCTACTTTTTATGTAATTTTATATTTAATTTTTCCCTACTCCTTAACTTTGTATTTAAAAGTAATAAATTCTTTGAGACTAAATAAAAGAATGCGAGTATTAAAATATTTATTTTTTAATACATGATTCAAAATTATTTAAGTTAATATATTTGCTTATAACAACACATTTCATTTTAATATTGATTAGAAAATCATGTAAACTTAAATATGTTTTTGTGTAATGAATATTTTTATTGTTTGACCGCTCTTTATATAGATATTGTAAAAAAATACAAATTGATTTATTTTACTTTTTGTTTTTTAAATAAAAATGTTAGTAATTTTGTTAAAGTGTATTTGTAATTAACGAAGTTATTGCTATTATCAAAATTATAAATGTTCAAAATAAGCTTTTAACTTAAATTATAAATATGATGTATAATTTAAGAATGAAAATCATATTTTAGAATGAATATTAAAAATATATTTAAAAAATATATCAATATTGAATTACATTGAAAACATTGAATTAAATTTACAGAGAAGCCAACAATATTTTATACATAAATTTAATATATTATTTCTTATTAATTAAAGAATTATTTGTAACTGTAATTTTATAGATGGCGTTTTAGATCCGGAATATGAATGAAGTAACTGATCTCTTCTCTCCAACATCGAACTTCGACTATCGATGTTGCAGAAATAACAAACGATAGGTAGGTAGCACTATTCCTTCTTTTCCGGTGTGGATGTGCTACGGGTTCTTAGGGTAATATTTTTCGTCTATCACTTAAGTCTCGATTGTGTTAATTGGTAGCAGCCCCGAGACCGCGGAAAACTTTTTTACGTCGATGACGGTCCGTTCTGCGCCGCAACACAACAAAATCGTCCAACCTCCCCGGCCTGGAGACTCGTTAATTCAAAACATCAGTCTCCGACCGACAGCTCGAATCATCATACGCACATTTTTGCACCGCGCTGTCTCTGTCTCGCCTTGCTGTGACGAACATTGTACAGAGAAGAAAGAAGCCACACCCATACACTATACCTAGTTCTACACGCCTATCGGGGAGGTAAATTCTTTCCACGACGTTTTCAGAGCACACATTCTGTTTACCTCTAAAATTTATTCGCAGTCTATAAACAATTCCACTATTGTATACGTTTTGTGATATTTTTGATAGACGTGCGTTAAAAGAAGCTTAAATATTCTTCATTTATCACTCGCCTTGTTTACACTTTTTCATCGTAATTTTAAAGTTGAGTTTCTGCAATTCTTTGTGTTCGATATTTAATATTTTTCAATGATATAAATATCTAACATTTGAAAAAAGTTATTATTAGTAGCTTATAGTTATAAAATTGTTTAGTACGCTTTTATTCTGTTAATTTGCATTGAAATAATGCATTGAAATTGAGAAGACTTAATAAAATCCTTGACGTATTAACGCATTAAATCATATAAAATATTTGTTCATTTTATTGTATAATCAAACATTACCAAAATACAAATATGAAGATTAACTTAATATTGTTTTATACGTGATTTTTTATTGAGTCAATTTAAAAATGATATTGATTCATTTTTATTCTCTTTCAAAATTTATAAAGTAATTTATAAGACGACTGCAATTAATTTTATTGATTTTGTATCTTTCATCTATAAATTTCACATTCTTTTTCGTGTATTTATATGAATTTAATTATATTTTCTTAAACATATTATAATACAATATTACAATAAAACGATTGCATATATTCCTTATTCTTAAAAAAGTAAATTAAATAAGAAATTAAATTTTGATCTTTCTTTTGAAATAAGTATGTTTTAAAAAATAATATTATACCTTATTAATTGAATAATAAATTTTAATGAGATAATTAACATTTAATTATTAGAACTATTATTTTTATAAATAATCGATAATACATTATCTTCGAACTACTAAATCATATCTTCAATTGAATTGCGATTTGTAATGCTAGTGGCAACGTCGCTCTATTGTATATGACGTCATGTAGCGTTTTACATAACTTACGCCAAATGGTAAAATGCGATGTTAACACAAAGTCGATGCCTTTATTCACAAATCACCGTATAAATCAAAATACATTTTTTATAATTGACAACCATAATTAATCATAAAAAATAATTAGTTGCATTTGTTGAATTAAAATTTAGTTCAGAAGCTTCACCATTGCAGTCTATGTGACTGCATAATTTTTTACATTTAACATATTTCATAAATATCTATAATGGCTCATAATTTATAATTTATATTATTATTTTAATTTTCTTAAAATGAATATTGTCTGATAAAAATATTTTTATATTAGTTTGTAGTCAATACTTTACATTTTTAAAAGCAATGTTATTAAAATGTAGAAATTTAATTATTAACTAATTTCGATCACATATCAATTAAAATTATACAGTGGATATTATTGTGAATGGAACTCGTTAACTTTTACAAGACGGATGGCGAGAAAGGGGAGTAAAAGAGGTGGAGAACTCTTCGCGTCGGGTTGAACGAAAAATAACTGGACGAGTATCATTGCAAGATAACAGAATGAGTCAAGGTTTCTTCTTGACCTTGTTGAAAATAGGTTTAAATGTCTTGCACATCTGTTTTACTTTATGTATTGTGAAATGTTTTATGATTGTACAAAATTCGCTTGCAATCTCGTTCATCTTATTTTACAAATGTATTAAAAATATATCATCTTTGAGAACAGTGAAAGTGCTAAAGCAATGTTGCCAAACAAAATGTTCTTGAATAATTATTTCTATAGTTAACAGATTAACTGCTCTTCAAATAAGTCGATTTTTAGTTAAAAAGTATGTATTTACTTCAATGCCATTCATTTCGAATAACTACATGTTCAAAATTTAATTTATTTCACAATCATTAAAGGAATAATTCACCGCAAACATAAATCTTAAAACAGTTTTTAATAATTATAGTTATATATCAATTTGTGAATAATTATAAAAAAATTTTAATATTTTATAAACTTCCAAATTGTTATATTTATAATTTTATCATATTTTTTTGCAAAAATTTTTTTAAATGAAAAATTCTTCAGTAACAATGGCAACATCGGCAACAAAGTCTCGAATGTACAGGGGAATCCAGAAAACACGTCTTGAGTGAGGAGAATCGACTGCATCAGTACATTATATATACTATTTTTCGCAATTTACTACTTTTGTAGGTCATCATATAGAATTTGACGGTATTTGACCGTCGGATACATAAATATACCCTTTGTTTAAAATAAATTTATAATAATTAATTTTTCTGTACTGATTTGTTATTTAAAGTTTTTTGTTTATATTTAAAATAACTTATTATTAAACATTTAAATGTATTAACAAACACTAATATTTTAACAATTGTAAAGCAATAATAAGCATTTTCATCGTCATTCCTTACAAAAAAGTTTTTGTGAAGAAAATGTTAGATCAATATTATAAAATATCTTTTTATAATTAAGACTTTTAATATCAATTAAAAATATATTTTATTAAAATTCTTTAATACAATAAATGAGTGCTGGGTATATAGTGTTCGTTTAAAAGAATGTACGCGGGCTTGTCAATAATCGTCAGGTTAACCTATGACAAGGGAAAGGAAAACAGGAATATGAATGTATGGGTAGACGCATTGCATGATGGGATGATAATTCCTTGTAGAGTGCGTGGCGAGCGCAGTGGTGGGAAAGAGGGAGTAAGCGAGAAAGAGAAAGAACGAGAAGACGAGTACGAGTCGACTGGCACAAAATGGCGGCCAAGCTCACAGTCATGAGCATATAGTGCGCGAAAATTGGAGAAATTTCGCGGTATGTCGCGAAAACGCGTAGTCGTGTATCTTTGAATATTACGTGCTCTGGTGTAGTATTTAATATCGTATTATTGTAGTCCAAATTTTACCTTTGCAAACACAGCGCGCGTTGGATCCACAACTTTGTGACGCGTACACGGGGGTACGATGCAGGTGAGTGTGCTCGGATCTCCTGTTAGCTTTTTCGTTTTTATATAGGTTTAGAATAATATTTTCGTACTATTTTGAGTTTCTCTTAAGAGTGATATTATATTGAATATTAAGACAAACATATTTGTCATGTGGCGAGTGGTATTTGTTTGGAATAGAGAACCAAATGTATGGACTTAGGCGTTTAACCGGCTTAATCAACAAGAAAAGTACTCTGAAAAATAAAATAAACCGAGAAAATACTTAAAGTACTATTTTGAAACCTTGGGCGTTGGCTTGTCATCCAAAAAAGGCTGGAGATAGGTTGTTCATATACTTAAATTTTTCTTATTTCTTCAGAGTTTCTAAGCTTGCAATAACCTAAAAGTTTGTTTACATACGTTTCACAGAGGCATTAAAGCCTTTAAAATATGGTGTTCCATCCCAATTTTCTGCCCAAATATTTCTTTGTTGTCTATGACTACCAAAAAATGTAGTTATTTGAAAATTCTTCATGGACCCATTTTTGGAAATTCAGTTTAAAGTTTTGCTTGTGCAATCTTCCAATTTGCATCGACCATTGTTATTGTTTCAGTACTATATAAAAGAAATGATTTTCAGGAAAGATATATTAAAATAATCCAAATTTCAGTCTATAATTTACTAAAATACTCTTAGTCTTTGAACAAGATGGTTGAAACATTTTCTATAGAACTAGAATGATTATTATTAATAAATATTCTTATAAAAGATTTACCTTAATAAAAAAAATATGAGTATTTGCATATTTTTAACAGAATATCTTAAATATTGAGTAAATTGTTATGAAATAAGATCTATTTAAATTGAATGTTGCATTATGGGGTTCTGGTGAAATCAATGTAGTTTTTATATTGATTAAATGTAATGATATACTTTTGTTTGAAATATTTATGAATTTTCTAAAAATAGTTTTCATAAAAAAAGTATTTTATATTTATTAAAGTTAAATATTAAGAAGTTTTGATTTATCCATTTTTTATATTGTCTTTCAATATGAAACGGTTAAGAACCTTTTTTAATTTACTTGATAACGTAAAATATATGCATGAAAAAGTACATTATTCAGTTTTAAATTAGTTATCCTGTACAATCAAGTAATATAAATTATTTTTAATTTTAAGAGAGAGGAGAGAGAATATGTTTGCGCGCGTGTGTGTGCTACAAAAATAAATAAGTTATATTGAAATGTACAGTTTAAAATATTACTTTATTAATTGCGATATTTGATTATATTTTATATGTTCCTTTATTGTTTTCCTTTACAAATAAACTATTTTTATTGTGATGAAGCAGTTTTTATAAATTATATTATGGTTGATCACAAATGATATAAGTAAAAGTCATGCAATCATTATTTTTGTTAAAATTTATTGTAAAGTATAATTAATTCAAGTGCTGTATTAATAATAAGTTTTCCTATATGAATGTATAAAGAAATTAGTGATAAATAAATTAAATATTTCAAGTAACTATTGTTTCCTGTTCTAATGAATTATACCCTAATTATTATTGTTACAAAAATAATTTATATTATACTAATATTTATTCTATATCATATTTAATTATTAATTTTTGAATTATTAATTTTAGATATCAATTATACTTGGATTAATTTTTTATTTGATTCTACATTTATTATAGTATAATAATTAATATAATATTTTTTATATTTCACAATTTATATTAAGGAGAATTAATTCAAAATGGTGGATGTATCTTATAAAATGGTGGGACTAAATTTTTAATTTAAATAAATAATTTATGTAATGTCTTTTATTTTTAAAATTAACCAAAAAATTTTAACTTGAATATTTATTGAAATGAAAAATCAGTATAATTTATAAAATAAAATTAATAATTTATAAAATTAAAATTAAAAATGAAACTAAGTATTCCAAATAACACCTTAGCCATTATGATACAAAAAACTTTTATAAGTTCATCATTTATGAAAACTATCTTTCAGAAGACAGACACTGAATCTGGTAAAGAATCTGCATCAGATTCGGAAAATGAGAGTAAAACAGACAGTAGTTCCTCTGAAAGTAATTCAGCATCTGGTTCTGGATCAGAAAGGTATGTATAACTAAACTATACTTTGTTCATTATGAACTAATATATGATATATTATATTTTACAAATAATTGTATGATTTAAAATTCATTTCTTATATACAATCCAGTATATTTAATTTGAATAATAAAGATTATTAACTAAATTTTTATAAAAATTTTATTTAGAAATGTACATTAAAATTTTATTTCATATATAATCATCATTAAATTAAATATGCATAAAAGTGTATGTTATTGTTAGATCAAAATTAAAATTTTAAACATTAATGTTAAATATATGTATTAAACAACTATTAGTTTTATTATTTTTATAACTTTATATTAGAGTAATAAGTATAATTTATTTCAAGGTTAAGATTAATAATATTTAAGTGATTTTTTGTTACAAAAATAATGAAAGAATTTTAATTATTTAACTTGCCTTTTTTCTTGTGCATAATTTCTAATTTTATTATTGTTATTGAATTACATTACATATAAAAAACCAAAAAAAGTATTCTGTGATTTATTAAATATTAAATTTATTAAATAAAGTTAAGATTCCAAATTAGAATTTATTTAAATTAATATTTAAATATATTAAAATTTATTACATGTTGCAATTTCAAAGTATAGTTATAACTTCGTAAGAAACCAAAAATATAATAAGACATCACATCTGTTAATTGGTGTAATAAAACATTATTTGACTGCAAAAGCAGTGACTCTAGCTCATCCGGTTCCAGTTCAGGCTCTGATTCCGAAAAGTCAGATAAGTCAGATGCACCTGCACAAAGCGATAGTATTCATAGTAAAAGCTCTAACCATAGCACAGAAACAAAAGTTAGGAATAAAAGTGACTCTAGTCGCGATTGGGATGAGAATCCTGATATATATGGCATTAGGAGATCTGGTCGTTCAAGAAAAGAGCCAGATAGACTTACAACTCATCCTGATAGTGAAAATGATGGCAGAAAAAAACTTAAGAAAAAAAGGTAAAAATTAAACCATTTTAACATCAAAAATTTAATATTAAAAAGTTATAGAAAAAATTATGCGTAATAGGTTAGTTTTGTTCTGGACCAGATATACATTTGTATTCAAATTTAACACATATATTTATATGTATACAAGTGTATATGCTGTTCACATTTGCTTGAATATACACAATTATACCTTTTTTTATAATGTAATGCATTAAATTAGTATGTATGAAAATAAAATCATTTTAAGAATAAATTTTGAAATTGTAAATATTATTATTTTTATTATATTATAATTTTATTATTATTATATCATTATTTAAAATCAAGTTTCTGTTAATATAGTACATAAATATAACAATTGTTAGATCAATCATTCTGTTTATTATTATCCGCAAGAGATAAAAATTGCAACAAAAAATAATCAAATTAGAATACATTTTTTTATAATACCTTTTATTTATTTGAACCACAAATTGGTTTATTATTTATAAAAATTTTTATGTTACTTCGCTATTTAAAATAGTTATTTAAATTTAAAGTAATTTATTTTTTATTTTTTTTTCAAGTAATTTGTTATTATTGATTAAATTATTTTTAATTATTTCTGTAATTCTTGTAAATAGAAGATTAAGTTGAATATAATATTTATTGATTTATTAATTAATATAAATGTTTAAAAGTAGAAACTGATTGTTTAATATATGTTCATAATGTACATCAATGTTTTCAAAATGCAAGTAGTATTATTAAATAATATTATTATTCTTTATTTTAAGTAATATTCAATATACATATTCAGTGCTAATAATTTTTTCATATTATATTTAAAATAATTTTAATTCATCTTGAAAAAAAATTGACAAAGACAAAGTATAATTACCTGATTTTTTTAAAATTATTATTAGTATTATATACTTACTAGTATTATCTATTATGCAATAAATGTGGATTTATAATTTAAACATTAAAACAAAATAATAAATAACAAAACACTGAATTAATTTAATTTTTTATATACTAATTATTAAAGAAAACTTTCAAATAATTAATGTTTTACATATTATGTATCTATGTATTTATAATCATTTGTATAGTTTTCCTCAATTGTATATTATAATATATATTTTTAATTTTAATGAAAGGGTGTTTGAAATGTATTATTATCTAAAAAATGAAAATTAATAAATATCATTTAAAGATTCATATTCTAAATTTTTATTTATGTAATAAAACATTATTTTTTCAATATTAAGTATTATCAAAGTTATTATTTATAATAACATAGTATATTTGCATTGTAAGAAATAATTTATTTGTAAAAATTTATTATGCACATACTTATAATTGTTAAAAATTTAAACTAAATTTTTTTTAATATAAATAAATTAAATACTTTATAATACATATTTAAAGTTAAAATTAGAATAAGCTAAATATATCGGATAATTGTATAATTAAAAGTATATTTTAATTTAAGGCTAATAAAACTTTTTCTTATACAATATATTTCTGATTAATAATTTTATTAACTTTAGTTAATAACAATATATAAAGCCAACTTGTAGTAATTAATATGAAAGGATTTTCATTTTTAGAATAAAAATGAAAATTACAAAAATGACGAAACCTTCTAGTATTAAGTTTTTAGTATTAGATATAATTATTTTTCCATAATAAAAACATATTTTCAAATAAGTAAGATAATAAATACATTAAATAAATACAAAAGTTGATTACTGTACTATTTATTTATCTTATTTTAGTTTGTTAATATTCATAGATAAAATGAGTTCATTTTAATGTTGATTAAAAACATTTTACACGTTGTATATAAAACTACTTTTAGCAACTCTCATAATACATGGAATTCTGAAAGTTCAGAATCAGAATCTGAAGATACAGAAGATAAAAGACCACCTCCTAGTAAATCAATTAACCGGCGAGCTGCACAAAAGGCTAAAGAAAAAGCAAAAGCACGAAAGAAGCGTATTTCAGAATCGTCGGAGAATTCTTCTTATGATAGCGACGATAGAAGGTTCATTTTTATTTAATTTATATACAAAATCTAAATAAAATAGATGTATATTATTAATTTATAATCACTTACGTGGTTCCTTTATTGTACAATACATCTTTAATTTCAACCATAAGCTGTTTAAAATAAATTATTTTTCTAAAAAATAAAAATTAATTATTTTACAATTATAATAAACAATGTCTTGCATAATTACATATCTATAACCTTTTATATAATAATTGGAAGAATTTTGTTTATAATAAATCTTTTGATTATATACTAAAACATTTTTTTATTATATATAATAATACATTTATTTACAATACATGCATATAATGATTTAATATTTAAAATTAGTTAAAGCTTATAAACTTGTTAACATAATTTTTTTTTAAATAATAATTTGTAATTATGAGATATTAATGTATTTAATAAGTGAAATATGTCTCATAGTCCAATAATAAACTTTAATTTAACCCTATTTTATAAAATAGGCAAGTAACAAGAAGAACAGGTGCTCAAGTAAGTTACAAAGAGGAAAGTGAGGCTGGTACAGATAGTGAAGATCTTATGGAAGTAGATGAAACAACTATAGAACCTACAGAACCTGATAATGCAGAAACTATTGAAAGAATTCTTGGTCAAAGAATTGGAAAGAAAGGAGGTATAAATCTTAATAGATGGATGGATGGATGGATGAATGGATGGATGGATGGATAGATAGATAGATTATGTATTGAACAATATATGCATTGTCATAATTTACGTACACTGCTTTATGCACATAAAATTTTTTACGCCCTTATTATATTGCTGCCTCACTACATTTTTCTGATGATGTTTGTAATTATTTCTTCTTATTTCTTTCCTTCAAATAATTTTGTATAGCTGACTGATATTTTTTATTTTCCCTTTTAAGGTCATTTTCTAATGTTTTACAACTGTATTTGTAATCTTTTGCACCCTTCTAAGAAAGAAGTTCTTTGTTGTCTTTGATGCATTATTTCACAATCTGCACCTTTTTTTTCTCCACTGTCAGGCAGTCTCGTTTGTTTTTGTTTTGTTCTCCAGTCTAAACCTTGCCAAAAAATTTAAATTCCTTTTTACTTTCTACCATTTTTGTAAATATATCCTGAATTAAAAAAAAAAAAGTTTAAATTAGCTGTTATTTCAAGCGTGCAACTTTAATTTTTCAGGTTTTCTATTTAATATAGGTGTTAATTTATTGATTTTTCTTTATTTTCTTAACCTCTTCCCAAATTTTTTTCTCTCCTTTAAATTTTTGTTCTCATTAGCAGTGTAACTACACATATTTTTCCATAACTTTATTTATCTCGCTCCATATATTTCTTTCGAATTGTTCATTCCCATCACTGTCTCTTACTCTGTATTTAAAAACGATTGCTCTTATCTTCAGACTGTCTCTTTTTATTTACAACATGGTCATGTATTCTACAGTGTTTCTATCAATACCTAGTAATTATTTTATGTATTTTCTCTTTATTTTTTCTATTTCTTTATAGCTGATTTATCCCCAAACTATGGTATGAATTGTAGAATATAAATCTTAATGATAAATAATTATTATCACAGTAAATTAGTGTTAATTAATAGTTGTAGGAAATCTTACAACTGTCTATGCAGTTGAAGAAAATGGTGATCAAAATCCAGAAAATTTGGAAGGTGAAGAGACTGAAATTCAATACTTGATAAAGTGGAAGGGTTGGTCATATATACATAATACATGGGAATCAAAAGATTCTTTAACAACTCAAAAGGTACAAGTATTAAAATAAAAATCTAGATATTGATGTAATAAAAAAATACTCCAAATTATAGTTTCTTTATATTCAGGTAAAAGGAATAAAAAAATTGGAAAACTTTATAAAACGAGAACAAGATATTAAACAATGGAAAAAATATGCTGGACCTGAGGACATTGATTATTTTGAATGCCAACTAGAATTGCAGCAAGATCTTTTAAAAAGTTACTACAATGTTGAACGAATTATTGGTAAAAAAATTATTTTTATTTTTTTAAAGATTTTTTTTGTAATATATATATAAATTATCTAGCTGAAGCTGAAAAACCTGATTCTGATCATCCCGACTATTATTGTAAATGGGAAAGTTTACCTTACTCAGAAGCTACTTGGGAAGATGGTGCTTTGATAATTAAAAAATGGCCAGAAAAAATTCAAGAATTTCGCGATCGTGAGGATTCTAAAAGAACGCCTAGTAAGCACTGTAAGGTTTTAAAATATAGACCAAAATTTCATCAATTAAAAGAGCAACCAAATTACATGGGAAAAGATGAAAATTGTATCTTAAGAGATTATCAAATGGATGGTTTAAATTGGATGATTCATTCGTGGTGTAAAGAAAATAGGTAAATTATAGATAACTAGTTTTTACTTATTAATTTAGTCAAGAATAATTATATACAATTAAAATTAAATTTGAATAAATTGTTAATTAAAAAATGGATGTTTACAGTGTAATATTAGCTGATGAAATGGGTCTAGGTAAAACTATTCAAACTATTTGTTTTCTGTACTACCTTTTCCACACTCAACAACTTCATGGTCCATTTTTATTGGTTGTACCTTTATCAACAATGACATCGTGGCAAAGAGAAATGATTCAATGGGCTCCGGATATGAATTTTGTTACTTATTTGGGTGATGTTCATTCACGTAATGTGGTAAGTTTTTTTGTTATTCTTTATAAAATAGATTATGTATAAAAAAAACTATGCTGTTAATTAATAATCAATAAAATAAGTTATTGAATGTTATATTATAATTTATGTAACACTCAAAATAATTATATATGTTTATATTGTATTTAAAAAATATATATTTTAAATAGGTGAAACGTATAGTAATAATAATAAATTTTAATTATTTAGAACGTACTTATTTAAAATATTTGTCAAAAATTAAAAATATATTAAAATTAATTTTATTTTTAACGGTTTTATATACTTTATCAGGTAATATCGGTATATAAAATAAAGGTGAAATTTTTATTTTTATAAACGTAATTTTTTAACGATTCTAGAGCATATATTTTTTTAAATAAGCTTTTATAATTTTTTATACTTATGATAAATATTTAATTATTTTTAACTAGATTAGAGAATATGAGTGGTGTTACGATTCGAAAAGGCTTAAATTTAATGCAATATTGACGACGTATGAAATTGTTCTCAAAGACAAAGCTTTTTTAGGTGTTTTAAATTGGGCTGTACTTTTAGTTGATGAAGCTCATCGATTAAAAAATGATGATTCATTGTTATATAAAGCATTGGCAGAATTCAATACAAATCATCGACTTCTCATTACGGGAACGCCTTTACAGAATAGTTTAAAAGAACTATGGGCATTATTACATTTTATTATGCCACATAAGTAAGTAATTTTTTTAATTCAAAATAATTAAAAATATGTTTTTTTGGTAATTTGATAAAACTGAATTTAAATTAGATTTGATTCATGGGAAGACTTTGAAAAAGAACATGATAACGCAGCTCAAAAAGGATATTCAAAATTGCACAAACAGTTGGAACCTTTTATTTTAAGAAGGGTAAAGAAAGACGTTGAAAAATCTTTACCAGCTAAAGTAGAACAAATATTACGCGTTGAGATGACATCTCTACAAAAACAATATTATAAATGGATATTAACAAAAAATTTCAATGCTTTGAGAAAAGGCAACAAGGGCTCCACATCTACTTTCTTAAATATTGTCATTGAACTAAAAAAATGCTGCAATCACGCTTTTCTAACAAGACCAAATGAAAATGACAAAAAAGACAACAACGATGATTATCTTCAACAATTGATTCGTGGCTCTGGTAAATTGGTTTTATTGGACAAACTTTTGGTACGACTAAAAGAAACTGGACATCGTGTTTTAATCTTTAGTCAAATGGTCAGAATGTTAGACATTCTCAGTGAATATTTACAAAAAAGACATTTTCCATTTCAAAGACTTGATGGTAGCATAAAAGGCGAATTGAGAAAACAAGCTTTAGATCACTTTAATGCAAATGGCTCTCAAGACTTTTGTTTCTTATTATCTACTAGAGCTGGTGGACTTGGTATCAATTTAGCTACTGCTGATACAGTTATCATATTCGATTCTGATTGGAATCCCCAAAATGATCTACAAGCTCAAGCTAGAGCTCATAGAATTGGTCAAAAAAATCAAGTAAGATTATAATCTACAAAGATTTTCTTTATAATTAAATTAATTTAAGTTCTCAAAGATTAAATTATATTGTTTAATTATTTTTTAACATTATGTATGTATTTAATGTTTATTTGAATTTTACAGGTTAATATTTATAGATTAGTAACAAAAAGTTCAGTAGAAGAAGAAATTGTTGAACGTGCTAAACAAAAAATGGTACTTGATCATTTAGTTATACAAAGGATGGATACTACTGGTCGAACAGTGCTAGATAAAAAGGGTTCAAATTCCAATAGTAATCCCTTTAATAAAGAGGATTTAAGTGCTATTTTAAAATTTGGCGCTGAAGAGTTATTTAAAGATGAAGAGGATGGAGACGAAGAACCTACAGTATAAGAATATATTATTTTTTTAAATTTTATAACTGTTATTATTAATCAATTAAAATTGAATTTCATTGTTTTATAGTGCGATATTGATGAAATTTTAAGAAGAGCTGAAACTAGAGATGAAGGACCTACTACAGTTGGAGATGAATTACTTTCAGCATTCAAAGTAGCTAGTTTTGCTGCTTTTGAAGAAGAAACTGAAATTATTTCTCAAGTAAATGAAAATGATGATGAAAGTAAAGACTGGGTAATGTCTATATTTCACGTATTAATTTCTTAATTAAAAGTTTATTTATTTAAATGTAATTCTAATTTTTAGGCTGAAATTATTCCTGAAAACTTTAGAGCAAAAGTAGAGGAAGCAGAAAAATCCAAGGAAATGGAAGATTTGTATCTTCCACCTAGAAGTCGAAAAACCTTGCAGCAGATCAATGAAAGTGAAAGTAAAGGTAGAAGAAAAAGAAAAACACAATCAGGTGATGACAGTGATGAAGACGAAGATTCAGGAAGTGATGAAGATGGTAGTGATGATGGTAGACCTAAAAAACGAGGAAGACCACGAATGCTACCTAGAGAAAATGTTAAAAGCTTCACTGATGTTGAGGTGTGTTATATTTCCAAGTAATATTTGTGATAAAAATAATAAGATTAATTTTAATACAAGTATAAAAAGTAATTTTCAATTAATTATATTTAAAATCATTTATGTAAATATTCTAAGTGAATCGTAATATGAATGTAAAATATTTCTAGTGTTAATTTAATTTATTATAGGTTTTAACTTAAATATTTAATAAATTCTGGGTTTTTTTATCTTTGCCTATAATAATTTAAAGATTCATATAATTTATTTTTACACTTAATTATATATAATAGTTATTTAAATTTATATTATTAATATTTAAGTATAAATTACATATTTTGGAATAAATTTTTTCTAAAAAATTTAATTTATATCTATATTCTGTTTCAGATAAGACGATTCATTAAGAGTTACAAGAAATTTCCAGCACCAGATAAGAGATTAGATGAAATAGCTGCTGATGCAGAATTAAACGAAAAGCCAATGTCTGAGCTTTCATATTTAGCAGAGCAATTACGTTCTCGCTGTGACGCTTGTTTGGCTGAATCTGAAAGCAGTGTCGCCAAAGAAAATAAGACTGACGACGACGAGGCTAAAGGACCAGGGCGAAAACGTCGTCGAGGACCTACATTCAAATTAGGCGGCGTCATGGTTAATGCGAAATCTTTCAGTGCTGCTGTTACCGAGCTTGAACCATTAGATCAAGCTCTTCCTACAGATCCTGTTCACAGAGCCAACTGGAACTTGGATATCAAGTACGTGCAAATATAGTTTTGTTAAGTTAAAAAATATTTTATTTTAATTGGTATCGTAAGTGGTAGATTATATAAAATAAATGCACAAATTAAAAAATTTAACACTGCATATAATTTTGTAAAACACGGTGACTGTGTTTAAATTATACATTTTCACAAAATATAAATTCCTTAAGATTATTAAATTATTGAATTTCCTATATTATTATAAATAATTAAATATTCAAGGTGCAACAAATATCTAAGCAGATTCTTACCATCTTTTTCACAAATATATATAAAAAAATGGTTTTTTTTAAGTATATACAAGAATTAAGAAATATAATTAAAATTTAAATAAATAATATTAAAATAAAACCTTTATTTCGTATAAAATGTATAAATATGAATATTTATTATTTTTGTTGTTGTTATTATGGAACTGTTTTTTACAAATTTATTCAATGTTTGTAACTTTAAAAAATTATCACATTATTTTATTTAATAATCTTGTATAATTTTTAATATTTATTTCTATTTATTTTCTTTTAGCTTTTTAGTATTTGTCTCGTGTATCGTTATTTTTTTTCTAATATTAATATTATGTTTCTTTGTCAGTATTATATTTTTCTTCTTTTTATTCACATATATATATTATTTCGTAAATTGTGTAGTTTTATATGCTTTATTTGTACTGAATTAATCTGTACTTGTTATTCGTCTGTTTTAATTGATTCTATCTCTTGCCATATAATTTCTCTACTTTAATCTTCTCTGTATAATACCAGTTTGACCATTCAATACTTGTTCAGAAATTTATATTTTGTTTCATAATTTTTCTCCATATTTTTATCCTTATTTCTATTGCTTCCGTATGAATTTCCTTCTTATATTATTTTGTTTTCTCTTCGAATAATCCGCATTTATATAGTCTTCATTATCAATTATATTTCTTTTTATTTCCAATATCATTATAGACTCATGAATATTTTACCTAGATTATTAAGTAAAATTTCTACTCTATATAATGCTTTCTCCTAATTCGTGAAATATTTTCCTTTTTATTTTGTCTTCGAAGTATATGCCGCAATGCCCCATACTTTCCTTAATAATATTTTTTAACTATAAATTTTGTGTACCCTTCTTTTCTGTTATTTTTTTACTTATGCTCGAGGTATTTAAATTGATTAATTATTTCTATTTTTATTTGCATCTCATTTCTAATTTCTTCCTTTTTCATTCCTCCCTCCCGCTTTTCTAAATTTCATTGTTATTTTTTACTATCACATAATCAGCTTTGCCGTTGTACTTAAATTTGGTGTTTCTTCTCGTTAATATTAATTTTTAAAAGTAAATTTAACCTTATTTTCATAGTATTTTATTTGCAAATTGAATTTTTTAATTCAAATTTGTATTTGTTAAATGAATATTTTTACAGTAAATTTTAAAGATGTCTAATATTAGACTAGTTTAAATTAATAACACGAGAAACTTCTTACATTGTTGTACAAATTATTAAAATATAAAATTAATAAAATCATAATTTAATGGCAATTAAGTTTAAAACTAATCTTTATCATTTAATAATTTTTAAAACTGAAAATAAATATTTTTATAAAAATTGTTTCTGAACTATATATTACGTGTAATTGTACATAATTCGCCCACACACAAATATTCAATTTTTCTTGCTTTTCTAAATTAATTGTATTTTTTTCAACAGAGTAAAAACAGCAAATTTTGACTGTGATTGGACAATGGAAGATGATACTAGACTTTTAAGAGGAATTTATGAACATGGAATGGGCTCTTGGGAAACAATAAAAATGGATGAAAGTTTAAAATTAGGTGATAAAATTCTTCTTAACGGTAGTAAAGCACAAATCAAAAGAATTCAAGCTCGCGGAGAATATCTTCTAAAAATTTTGAAAAAACAAATGGACCAAAAACTTGGAGTAGTAAGATTTCATTTTTATAAATTTGATTTTACCTTTTTTTACTGTTTCTTAAAAACAAAATCCTTCTTTGCAGACTAATTTTTATAATTCTCCCTTTGACCTACTATCCCAGGTAAACATTAAATTGATTCCTTTTTTCCTTACTTTTCGTAAATATAAAATTTTAATCTTTTATTACGCATTACATGAGTTGATGATACAAAAATCTATAAATCATTAAAATTCTTTAGGCAAAACAAAGAAAACCTAGAAAAACAAAGGACTTAAAAGCAGCTATTACTAAAGAAATAATTGAAGAAAATGAAAGTTCTGGTGATGAAAAGAAATATAAACCAAAGATTGAAAAAGTAAGAATAAAATTCCATATTAATTAATTTGAATAGTTATTTTTAAAAATTAACATTATGATTAAATTTTTAATTATTAAGCAGCCCATTAAAAAAGAAGATGAAATTATAGTCGTAAAAAAAGAAATTAAAGAAG
This sequence comes from Platyscapa corneri, assembly GCA_018907185.1. Taxonomy (NCBI): domain Eukaryota; kingdom Metazoa; phylum Arthropoda; class Insecta; order Hymenoptera; family Agaonidae; genus Platyscapa; species Platyscapa corneri. The sequence goes on from JACCHW010000134.1 coordinate 124,951, forward strand.
AATACGACGTAGTATTAGATGATAAAAGAAAAGAAAAAAAAGTTAAAAAAGAGAAAAAGGAAGGTAAAAAAAATAAAAAAACTAAGCAATCTGGACCAATGCACTTCACTGCAAATAATGAGCCAAGAGCACTAGATGTTCTAGGAGATTTAGATCCATCTATATTTAATGAAGTATTTATATAATAAATTTTGTTTAATTATACTAGTAAACTATTAAATAATTTTTACTTTATAAAATTCTAATTTTTCAGTGTAAAGAAAAAATGAGACCTGTCAAGAAGGCTTTAAAAGCTTTAGATAGGCCAGATCAGTCATTAAGTGAGTCAGAACAAGTAGCTCATACTCGACAATGCCTTGTGCAAATTGGTAATCAAATAAATGCTTGTCTTTCGGAGTACAAAGATCCAGAACAAATAAAAGAGTGGCGAAGTAATCTCTGGTACTTCGTATCTAAATTTACTGAATTTGATGCAAAAAAACTTTATAAATTATATAAACATGCGACAAAAAAGGGAGGTAGTGCAACATCCAGTCCAGAGAAAAAAGAGGACATTAATACTGTAAAGGTGTATATTTTTATATTTTTTGAAGAAAAATGTTTAAAATTAAAGAAAATAATTTTATTATCTAATAATTTATTTTTCTGAAATAATCATTTAGGTTTTTTTATCACAAATAATTTTCTCACTTTGCAGAAGTATGATGACAAACATAATTCGAAAAATTTAAGCGAAAGTGGTAATAAAGAAGTTCGGGCGTTAAAACGTCGAGTAGAAGATTCGGAAGAGAATTTAAATAGTGTCAACTTGTCGAAAAAGCATATAATTTCCGCATCAACGTTAGGCAACATTGGTACGTCATCCTCAGTAACGATTGGAGCTATAACGATAACACCTGTTACGGCTAATCAAAACTCAATATCAAATATAAGTGCTAATGATATGGTTACAAGACATAACAAAGAACAAAAGGATATTATTATCAGTAAACACAAAGACTCCAAAAGAGACAGAGAGAGGGGCAGAGATAGAGACAGAGATAGGGATAGAGACAGAGATAGAAGTCATGGAGAAAGAAACGTAGATAGACTGAGTGGAATAAAGGATGAGAGAGTTAGAAGAGATAGTGGAGGTTATGTTGGTGGACATTACAGTGGAGGAAGAGATGAGGAACATTGGTTGCCCAGAGATAGAGATCCGCGTGATACCAGGTAAAAATTTGTACGAATTTTCACAATATACCAAAATTAGAAAATGTGTACTTAATAGACTTAATTAAACAATTATATATTTAGTCACGAAAATATGTTTTGTAATTTACGCATTATGTACAATACAGTGCATTCTTAATTTTAAAATGTTATAAGCACATAAAAATATTTTTTAATTTCAACGGTTTTTTTATAGTTATTTTAGATTTTATTAAAATAATAAATTAAAAAATTTAAGTTTCATAATTTAATAACAATTAAATTAATACTTAATATCTATAAATATTTTTAAAATAGTAATTTAAATTCTAGTATAAAATAAAATTTTCTTTTTATTTTCCATAATAAATTTCTAACATACAATATAAAATATTCAATAACACCTACATTTATAATGCACTGATAAATAGTTGAAAATTATTATAGATTTGGGGACCACAAACGCGATAGATTTGATCCATACAGTAGAATGTCAGGTGGATATCATCGAGACAGAGATAGAGATCGTGATCGAATACACATGAATGAAAAAAGAGGAAGGTAAATTGATCAATTATTCTAATTAAATTGGTTTAGAATTGCAATAATGACTTTTTGAAAGTGAATACACATACATTTTTATATAAATCATAAATTAATACACTTGAAAATTATTATAGTTTTAAAAACTGTTAATTGATATTTTAGTGATTACTATCGTTATCCAAGTGGTCCAACTGGATATGGATATGGTGGTCCAGGAAGCTATGGCGGAAACGGTGGAGGGGGTGGCAGTGGAAGCGGATACCCAGTGGATATACCACCGTCACATTTTCGAGGCACGGGAGGAGGTCGAAATTATCCGGGCGATGGCTATCAAGCTGATTGGCGACCAAACAAAGATTATCGTAGGGATTACGACAGACAACGTCCACCACCAAACGCTAATTCTTAATTGTTTTTCTAACTATCAATTTGGAAATCCTATTATCACACATCGAATAGAGACTTCCTTCTCTTAATTTAGCGATGTCTCACGGGCATTGTATCATTTCTCTCTTACACTTAACACGCATTTATTCTATTAAAATAAATGTGTGTTTCTAGGTGTTATGTACAACTGTGTATAGGATAATTCAAATAAGTATTTATTTGATTAAAAATAAATAGAAAGCAAAAATATTTTAGGAGACAAGCGCATATATAGAGATTTGCATTTAAAAATACTCAAATAAATATTTGTTTGGGGTTGATGAATACTTTTAAGTGCAGTTATTGTCTCGCCATTCGATTATTGGAATTTTTATGTCTAAACGTCAGAGAATCGTCATGTAACATTGCAGTAAATAATTTTTAACTATTTTGAAACAAAAAATAAAATAAAGAAAAAAGTGAATGATGCAGAAATGATTTATGTGAAGATACATTTATGTACTTTCATTGCATAAAATTTATAACATTTCTAATTTTCTGTAAGAAATTTTTTTTCTTTATCATTCTTATGACGAAATTGTGCAATTTTACAAATTTATGAAAGTTTTTTCCAAATTTTGTTTATTCGACACTTTACAGTTAGTTTTTAGTAAAAACAAATGCCTTCCATGAGTGCTGGCTTCAGTGGTGCATAAAATGAATATTGCATTTTGAATACTAACCATTGTATATTTATATTACGAAAATAATATTTTCCTTGTACAGTATGTCTGTCATCATGCTATTCTGCAATTATGGTGTTACATGTAGTCTCTAAAAGAATTTGATCAATCTCTTCTGAGGCAAGTAGAACACGTATTTTTTTAAATAAGATAATTAAATTTATTTAAAATATATATGTATGCGTGCGGTTGTGTGCACATAATAACGAATATATGTAGAAAAAATTCGTCATTGAATGGTACTCTATCATGGTAAGCTGGTAGATTCTATCAGATTATGTTGTACAGCATTGTCTTTGGAAGTTTTTATAAACAAGAACAGTCTTTATGTAAAATTATATACAATTATTAAAAACCATTAAAGCTGATTGCAATTGATGAAATAGAAAAAAAAATACAAATATTTGTACAGGGAGCAGACATATTCAAAATTTTTATCATGTAACATCAATGCTATTGTGATCCTGTAACTGTACGTAAGCATTACGTATAATGTCTGAGAATTTTCGCGCTTAATTTTTATTTTACGTTCTATTTTACATTTTTTCATAATTTATCGATAATTTTTTGTGTAAATTTAAGAAACAAATGTTTAATAAATTGCTATCATATAAGAGAAAAAAAATTGCATAATGTAACATGCACAGAAGTTGCAAATCATTGCCGATTAGGTTTAATTCAAAGAATTAAGATTTTGTAATTGCATGACAATAGAAAATTATATATATTAGAATAAGGAAAGTAAATGAGATAATTTTGTAACTATTATATCCTATTATGTACATAAAGAAGGCGCGAGAATTTATTGACATAGCAGAATTACCAATAGTTGTGATACTTGCAGTGTTCTTGAAACATGCAAAGGTAAATCATTGTAAAAACAAAGAACACAATAACATCGCAGCCTTGAATAATTTAGTGGTTAAGTTTCCAAATAAGATTCACAATGCAGATATATAAATAGTGAGCTGTGTTTATAATTTATTATATAGTCGAATACGAATCATGGCAACATGAATAATACCGAAGAGTTTACTGTATATATTATAATTAATAAGCAAATAAAATAATTATATTAATATTGCGATAACATTGTCCTGTATAATTCAGAAATATCTTTCCCTATTATTTTTTAAAGTTGATTTGACTTAAATTTAATAATAAAATAATCTATCTTATTAAAAAGAAATTTTGTGCCAAAATAGATATTTTCATTTCAAAGTGATTTAATTATACTACAATTTATAATTCTTACTTAATAACTTTGCAAACCAATAATAACATATATTATTATTTGTCTTTTATTTTAAATTAACAAATTTGTAACATATTTGTCAATGCAAGAAAAGAAAAATATGTAAAATAAGCACATAGATCAATTTAATCAAGAAATAAATTCAAGAACTTAGTCAATAATAATTTAAAGTATAATCTTTAATAATTATAAAATTACTATATGATTACCAAAATATTGTCATTAATAATATTCTCTCGTTTATTGATACCCTTTGAAAAATTTCAGTAACATTTGTCACAATCATTTTATATTTATTATTTTACATTTTAATTTTATAAATACGTATAAGAATTTGGGCAGTAGTATTATAAATGTTTAATATATTTGAATTTCAAATAATAAAGAAAAGAACATAAAAATAGAATTTTATATTATTAGAAGTAATGTCTTTTAACTGAATCTTTCAACTAAATTTTATAAAAATCATTTTTAAAAAGTGAAAATTTTCGAAATTTAAATTAGGTTTGCAAAAGGTTACAAAGTTTATTAAACAACTATTTTATTAATTCAAAGTTCAGTGCGAGTTATATAAATTGATTATATAATTTTAAACATTTAAAAAATGTAGTACTAATTTTTTCTCAAAATTAATTATCCTGTGTTAAATCTACAATTTATATTTAATTGGTTAAATTTTGCATTTACTACCATTTACACGACAAATTTTAAATTACAGTAATAAAAATAAACAAGTGGATTCATTAAAATTAGATAATTTTTATTATATTTTTCGCTTAAATTGATTCTTAGTTTAAAAAAAAAAAATTAAAAACAAAATATTTTAATTAGACTTCTAGTGTCCAATTTATTTATTCGGTCTTTATTCAAATTTTAAGAACTCAAAAAAACGCTTAATTACTAATTTAATTTGTCCCGGGCCAAAATTAGATAAATATAATATACTTTTTTAAAATATGATAAAATAAAAATGAATAGTCAACGGACAGCTAAAAAAGAGACACGAGGTGCATGTGTCGAAAGGTATTAATACTAATTTCTAAATAAAGTCTTCCGACAGGCCTTAAAAAATAATTGTATCTACTCAAACTTGTATAATCGCATATACTTTTATATCTTTTAAACATCAAACTATTTTCTATAATTTGTGATGGGCAAAGAAACGAGAAATACTTAACATTGGTTAATACAGGAGGAAAGAATGTACAGATTGTACAATTGACTAAAAGAAATAACGAAGGAAATTACGAAAAAATGGATGCTACAGAATTAAATACAAAGTTAAATACAAGTAAATTAATATTATGAAAGGGACAAGAAAGACTTAAATATAGATTTATTGAAGCAGAGAGAGAGAGAGAGAGAGAGAGAGATCGAAAAGAAAATAGTAAAATAAAGAGATGCAACGAAGAAAGGCATTATTAGTAAAAAAGAAAAAAAGAAATTATAAATGTCTATATGTAAGAGTATATAAAGTTAAGTAAATACGTGAATAACAATGCATAAATTATTCGTAAATAAATAAATAATAATAATGTGGGGAGAGAAAAGAAGCAAGGAGGTCCCACGGATGCCAGTGCCGCGAAGGGACCAATCGAGGATTCTCGGATAACAGTATGTAACGAGAACATCGCGGTGTTGTTACGTATATAAAGCCTAGCCGTATAAGCTAATTTGTAAAATATAGAATTAATCAAAAAACATTGATTCTTTAATTAAAAGCCTGGCTATTTGCTTGTTTCATTCCTACAATAATAATATCGATAATAATAATAATAATAATAATAATATATATATATATTTGTTATAATACAACTTGATTTGTATTTTTACTAAATGTATTTTAATAATAAAAAAAAATGTAAAATAAAATAAACCAGGTTTCAGTCATTATTGGACACTCCGTAACATTCGTACTATTTAAAGAAAATATTTAAAATTAAATGTACAAAAATGAAGCAGAGTTTTTCTTTAAATATTAAGTAAATAGTATTTATTTGAAACTTGTTAAATGAATGAAATTTTTAATGTGATAAAACTTATATACATCATAGAATGTATAAAATGCATATTTTCTTTATTATAATCAAAGAAGTACCTATTAAAATTATGAAAAATACTAATCATATATTAATTTTACGTAACCCTTTTTGCACATATCTGGCAATTACTTCTCTAGGGAAGTTTAAGTCACTATACAGTAACTCGACAAGCCAATAATTTAATTTAAATTTTTTTATCAGTAATTAATATAAAAATTCTGAAAAAAGTGAAAGATACTAATTTTGAACCTAAGAAAATTAAAAAATAAATAATTTACATTTATATTTACCTAATTATCCGGTATTTAAAAAAACTGGATAAAAAACGCTAGTTTTGTATCCAAGTAATTCATACTAAAATTTGAAAGGTAGGAAAATAAAGGGAAAGAGAAATGGGTATCGTCACGCGAGAAGCGTAGAATATTATTTTTGATAAATATAAGACATTTTTGATTAGCTTAAAGTGAAAAATGAACTAGTTAAAATAAAAAATAATAAAAAAAGAAATTTGCGGAAAATATAAATAAGTAGAAAAAATGAAGAGAAAAGTAAGGTTAAAAAAAAAGTGTGTAAATTTTCTGAAATAGTGGAAAATAGATAAGAAAGTAACGTCATCTGGAGAAAAATCGCTAGAGGTAACGGAAAAGTAAGAGTGAAAAACATTCAAATGCAAGTACATGAAATTTTAGAAATACATTAAAATGGGTAAATACCTCAAAGAAAATAATTTGACAGCAACAAAAAAAAAGAAATTGGCCGAATGACATTGAAAAAAGAGAAGAGCAACAAAGGCGATTGTGACAGGCAAGAAGTCAGCTTAGATAAAGGAAGAGACCAAGAAGAGCGATAGCAAAAAAACTTTGGAAAAGCTATGGAATAAAGTGAATGCAAAAATTAAAAACATTAAAAAAATAATGGAGAAAGAGAGATCCTACACTATATGGAAAGGAAGTGATAGAAAAATGAAGTGAAGTAAACAGAGATTGCATCAAAAATATAAAGAAGAGATTGTAACCCGAGAAAAAGTAAAATGAGCTCATGGAGAGAAATGAGGAGTGGACATAATAGAAAAAAACACAAGGAGGAGAGAATAGACGATTTGAATATTACGTAAGAAAATAGATGTACAGAAGAGAAGTGCGACTGTATAAATAGGTAGATTGGAGAGCGGAGAGAAAAAAGAAAGATGAAAAGAAAAATATCATAATCATAGCAAGAGAAAATAATAAAAAAAATGATATGAAGAAGTGAGTTGAGAAAGAACTGAAGATAGAGGAAAGTGTGAAAAAAATAACAAGGTAATGTACGGGAAAGAAGATAGTGGGGTTACGTTGGAGGATGAAGAATATCTTCATTCATTCTATAATGAGAAGAAAAATCCAATTAAAATGATTAAATATATACATAAGCAAAGACTTAACTTTCTTATAAAGAGAATGGAATAAAATTGATAGAAAGATATAAAAGTACCATTGCCATTGAATAAGAATTTAAACACATGATGTACGTTTCTAAATAAAGTTAATAATAATGTGCGTTCGTGCTGCAGAATTATGTATATTCATACATCAGTTTTAATGTTCATCTTATATAATCGTATTTTACTATCATGGGAGTCACTTATTCAGAAACCTATGCTTGACGTATCACAACAACATTTAAATGGACTTAGTTCACTGGCGGAATGATGCAGTTATACTTGCGATAATGTAATGTAAATACTTTTAGCTGATGCTGAAATAGTTTCCAATCATTGATCAGTTAAAGAATACAGTTTATAAAGCTATGAATATATGTACTAATTTTAACCTGTGATTATGTTATTAGACGATTGACCATAGCTATATTTTTGTAAGAGCTTAGAACTAATTAGATTTCATAAAGAAGCTTCAATAAATTTAACTACAAAATTGTATAAAAATAAAAGACTTATTTTAACATCTAATTGGAAAGCAAGTAGTGTACTTAGAGCAAAGTATGCCCATCTAGTTTTTGCTTTATTTTATCCATTTTCACTCCTGGAGGATATGTCACAGAAATTTTTTGTAATATTTATCTTTATCAAGTAACTTATTATTAAAAATAACAATATTGTTATGTAGATACTGACAAAAAGGTAGGTTCTTAGATTTAAAGTATGAGAATTAAAATACTTATTTTATTACCTTTTTATAAGTTAATCGTTTAATTGATGGCAGGGCTTGATTCTAGCAAGAAGATATCATAATCTGTAATAAATAATTATTAAAGGACATAATATACCTATATTTAACAACATCCATGATGTATACTTGAAGTTTAAATTGGTGAGAAACACGTTGTTTAGATAGTTTTCGTGTATAGCATTTTGATAGAATTATATGTATCTTTGTTAGCTTATTTATTTTATACTTTAGATTCATTTTTGTAGAAAAAGTACTAAACTCATTAAAATTCCAGAATAATTATCACTGTAGTGAAGAAAAAATGCAAGTAAAATAAACAATACCTTTTGTTCTTACTTTGATGGGCTTTCGAAAATTTTCGAGAGATAATTAAAAAAAAAAAAAGCACATTAAAAATATTTTTGACATAATTAATAAAACTTAATGTATTTACATTTATTATTAAAACCGATGATAGTTCACGATGATAATGTAACGCCGTATAATATAAGCAGATAAATGGATTTGCATCTATTCCTATTCCTTTATATCAGCATATTTGGGTCTGTCATTTATTGCCATGTGAAAAATTATCGTATTTAGTTTTAGCTGACTGTTATTTCTAGTAAACAATTATATTGATAAAAAAATTTCTGATTTTCTTTTTGTCAAGGGCATTTCTTAATCAATACCTCTCTATCGAACAAAAGTCTTACATGTCATCTCTTGAAATGATATGCTAGTATCTTGTGAGAACATGCTCCCCTGATTGAAACTTGGGCAGCTACGATAGATATTAATTCGTACTTTTCAATCCAATGATCTAACAATTTGGCTAATCAAACCATTCTAGATTGGTACAATAGCAGCGTTTGTTGAATAATCGCATAAGTAAATATGGAAAAAGAAATGTTATCAATTACAATAATTATAGTATCCTTGAAAACAAAATCTGCACAATCATGATTTTTAGAATTATTGTAACCGATACAATAATCTACAAAAATGATACGAAAATTGAAAAATAAAGTGAACGAACCCAGATTTGAACGGGTTATTTACTTTTGTTCGATAGAGAGGTATTGATTAATGCTGTGGGAAGAAATGCCCTTGACAAAAAGAAAATCAGAAATTTTTTTATCAATATAATTATTTACTAGAAATAACAGTTAGTTAAAACTAAATACTATGTTTATTCACATGGCAATAAATGACAGCTTCACCAAAACTCACCTTTTAGAAGATAAATTTTTCACTATTAGGTTTCTTTTTTAATCGATCGATTCAATCCCTTGAACAACAGAAAATTTGGAAAGAAAATAGAATTATGTATTCGCATACAACCTAATAAGGCTTTCGCGTAACGATAATATAATTAATATATTAATAATAGTTTACTTTTATTCATACTTCACACTTTTCTTCTTGCGTATAAGCAGGAACTATTTTATGCTTTGCAATAAATAAACTTATTGTGGCATACATTTCCAAAAAAAAAATTCAAGAGGTTTTTACTCTGCTTTTCTTAAGCACATTAAATCGTAATTTTTCAAGCTATATACATGAAAGTTCTTTAGGGCGTTTAATAAATAACTAATATCTCGCGCGTCAGCTTCGATTGTTATGCTTCCAGAAAATGTACATCTATAGTGCAACAGAATGAGTGACCGAATATTTTCTCAATCCTTATCGATCCTACGAGTAAGAAAAAATTTACTTTCGCTTAAGCTTCTGATAAGCAAACAGTGTGCGGAAAACAGCTTTAATCTCGATACGCGTCGAGTAAAATTATAAATCTATAGTGTAAATAATTGTAAGTAAATAAAAAAATAATAAATATAAGTAAATAAAAAACTTTAACTAAAACAATAAACCTTGTTTATTCATTACAACGTAATGAATATAAAATTTAACTTTTGTAACCCTATTACATTTATAACTCATTAAGATGAAATTATTATAATATTTCATTGAAAGTATAGAATTCAAAATAAATTTTTTAAGAAATTATCACTCAATTATTTTATTTTGTTAGCTTTTTTCAACCATAGGTGAGAGTGGGTCTTTCACAATCAGCATTTCTGAATTAACATGAATTTTCTGTTTTTCATTTACATTCAAGATTTGACGTTCTTTTGTTCTACTTTGAATATTTATCTCTCTGGCACGTGTATATGCATGGCATATGGTTTTACTATTTCTTTTACATTTGCATGCTTGTACTATATACGTATCCTTTCACTCCTGTATTTCTTAGAAATAGCTTTTTTCATTAACTAGAATGTTTACGAATTAGCCAACCTGTTACTTTTCTTATATTCATTTTCCATTTTAACAAAAAATTCAGATTACATATAATCTATTTCTTTAGCACTTGTATACAAAAGCATAATTCAAAGTTGTTTTTTAACCTACTTTTACAGGTAAAACAAAGAAGTAATTAGTTCTCATATTTGCATTCATATATCTTAATTCTACTTAGAGAATTCGCTTTACTATCTTTTTCTTTTTTTTCTCTTTATCGCCTTTATTCCGATGTAGAGAAGTACTGCTTTTCTATCTCATAATAATTATCACTAGAACTTAGTTATACTTAAAAATTGACTTATTTACTTAAGAATTTTTTCATCTCTTAAATGTAAACTCAAATTAAAATAATGACACAATTTGATTTATAAAGATTAAAAGAAGTAACTAGACTTTTTTAAAAGGAAGGTTCGTAAAATTAGATGAAAAATAGTTTTATTATATGAATCGTGCAAGTTTGACTGAAAGCTATTAAGATTAATTGACCCAATACGATATGTAATAAAGAGTTGAGCTTCTATCAGATTCGATTCTTATCAGGTGAATTAATCAGGACAGTATTGAGTGTCACGTATAAAGCATCGTGTAGCAAAATATATTTATATATAATAAATACATAATATATATATGTATATATATATATATATTTGCAGAAAAAAATAATTTGAAGAGATACCAGATCAATTACTTACATTTCCAATTCATTTGAATCTCATGGTTTCTATGTATCGTTAGAATGTGCCTCGGGGTATCACATATATCAAATTTAATTACTGATATAATAATTATAAATGTGAACTATTTTTATCTAGTTTATTCCAAAATGACGCTTAAATAATTCGAGCTTTTTTGGTGCAGATATTTCTCGGTAACTGTCCAAATCTAACTATTACCTGAAAGCTCTGCTGTCGCTTATACAGAGTATTGATGTGGTTCACATTTAACGAAGCCTGAAAACTACAATATATACTGGTTGCCTCAATCTAATATATTCAGTTTTTGTTTATTACAAATGTTTGCGATTGAAGCATAAAAATGCACGTAATGACTTGTTTTACAATTATACGCAAATTCTCAATTTGTTTTTAAATACAAAAATTTCACGAAATATTGTAATGATCATATCGTTAAAAACCCATCCATAGAAGAAAACAAGAGCACTCGTTACATTTAGTTATACTGGTTTGTGAAGCACGTGAATAGTATCAGAAATAAAAATTAAATCTATCGCTTAAAATCTTAAGCCGGTTGACTTGAAACTGTTTTATCATATGCATAACTTACTTATGTACATTAATAGTTCATATTAGAATTCACCGTATTAATGGAATGCAATGCGTATTACAGGATGAGCTGAAAAAATACACATAAATTACAATATAATAAATATATTACATATACAATACTACGCTCTAATTATCTGAACAGAAGGAAAATAATATTGCAAGTGATAATATGGCTGCAATATATTGTTTATTACTTTTCATTCAGCGCATATCGAAGATAGTTTAGGATTAAATAAAATAATACTTTTTTCTGACAGTGCTTTTCTCTTCATCTATAATTTTTAACCCATAAAACCTTTTTAACACTTAAAATCTGTCCAGTCATGTTATCAGTGTGCGAATCTATAGAGCCTTGTTTCGACGAATTGAAACGCTCTTATCATGAAAATGATTATTTTATTTTAATTTTTATCGCTAAATTTACGGTTAGAGTTTAAATATAGGATACTTTACGAAATAAATTTATATTACTACAATATAGTCAGCATAATAAATTATTTAATAATTATATAAATTTTTTAATCATATTAAATATTTAAAATTATTTTTTAATTTTTTTAGTTATTTTTACGAGTTTACGAATATTTTACGAGTTATTAAAACTATTAAAATTTAAGTAAGATTAATTAAATTTAAGCTTTAATAGTTATAAGTTCTAGTTGTTGAATGAGCCATCTATTTTAAAAAAATCTTGTAGTTACCATTCTTGTAAATAATGCTTTTTGAGACTTATTAATAATTTAAATGATTGTATCAACTTATGATATGTAGGCATTATTTAAGTAAAAAATTAGATACATCGTATACTTTGTGTTCGCGATAGGACTCCATAAAGTAACCCGAGGGATTCTCAGTAACAAACGGACCGAGAATCCCTGCCTTGTATTTACTTTTCTCGAAATTATTAAGTCGAATTAGAATAAATCGGTTTCACGGAATGAGGGTAAATAGAAAATTACATTAAATTAGGGTAAGACGATTTCGCGAAATCAAGGTAAGTAAAAAATTATATACGTTTAGGATTTGAATTATGCGGAAACAAGGTCCCACGCATAGGTGGACATCAGACAAGACGTAACTTAACGATTCGTGTGCTATTATCAAATAAACCGTTATTCTGTGAAAGGTAAACGTCAATATTGTGCAAAGAAAATGGTTGATGAAGAGAACGACAACGGTAGAGTATGAAATCCAGTGAAAAGTTCCTTTGGGGCTTTTTTAATTTGTTCTGTTGTGACGAAGCAACATTCATGAATCTTCTTCCGTTTTCCTTCTTTACAAATTGTAAAAGTAACGCGAAACACCAAAAACTTGTGTTTAATAAAGAATATGAAACTTAAATTAATTTATAATTAAGTTCATTTTCACCAGTTCTTCGAATTCCAGATCCCATTCGTCATCAAGTAATACTTTTCTAATGGGTGAGCAAAAAAGTAGAAAATTATAAAGAAAAGAGTGATATCTCTAATGTTCTACAATATTTTACTCCAAATGCAGAAAAATCCATCAATAACAAATGTCGATTTATGTGGCAGTCTGTCATCTATAGTGATAGAATCGTCGATATTTATCGTTGATAATTTATATTAATGAGCAGAATTTACACTTAGAACAAAGATAAGGAATCAACAGATGTTCAAACGTGATCAGATATTCAACATATATGTAGTTACTAATAATTTTACGGATTTTGAACAGACCTAAAGTTGGATAGATTGTATAAAATTTACTGGAGAGATCTAGTTCCATAGAGATACATTTATTTTTAGTTGCAAGCAAGATACTTTTCATGTGGAAAGAAAACTCATGTACTTTAATGTGATAAATAGTTTTAAGTATCTGTTACTGCTTATGTTATCAATAACTCGTTTTTTGTACACATCAGGTAAGACACCTATTAAAAATTAGTCGCGAAACGACATTATTAAGAATACTGTAACTCATCATAGTACTTGATAACACATACGTTAATAATGCCAAATACACCAGACAATTACAGTTAACGACAAAAAGATATTATCAAGACCAAAACTTGATATAAGAAACCTAACTATCCCGAAAATATAAAGACAATATAGAATATAGAGTAGATATTGTCATTATTTTTGGCACAGGAAAAGCTTGTAAATAGTTACATCTAAATTGATTAATTTTATAAATAATCACAAATAGTTATTTATTTTCCTAAATTAAATAATTGTCAGTCAATTAAGTTTCATTAAAAAACACAAAGAAGTAATGATATTGTCAAAAACATGTTCAATATATTTGATGATTGAATTTTATTTAAATAATAATCAGTCATTTTCAAAAAGTAATTAACATTTGACTTCAATTGCGAAGAGAAAATTTTTTTTTCAATAGTATAATATACGAAATAACTGCGTATTTTATTACATTATTAAGATTTATGAGAATTGTTTGGTCAAACTAGATAATGCGCATGCGTTATAAAACGAAGGTGACGATTGATGTATGTGTTGGCATATAGATTTTTACGTGGACAAAGAAATATATCATTGCGCTTGTATCTTTAAAATAGCTTTTGTCCCTCCCATGCAGTCAAATCACTTTACTAGCGGTAATTTTTCAAGCGTTTTCATGCGTATGAATATTTCAGCTTCACAGGTCAGGTGAAGTATAAGAATTAAGGTATACATATACATTTAATTTTGAAGAATAGAGTTAATACAACTTAAATAGAAAATAGTTTATTTTTCGTATATATTCAGCTTTTTTAAACGTCAAACCTGGATAGTTTTTTTATAACCTAGTTTCAGAACGTTTCATTATTTAGATAAGTTTAATATTAATGTAGTTTTGTTGCATACGCACTAATTTTTACTTTGATCTGAAAACAGAGCAGTACCGCCATTATGAATTCATTGATGAATTATGGTAGCGATGGTGAAAACAGCAACGATTCTAATGATGCGAAGGTTTGTTCTTTTTATTCCTCATAATATTATAGACAATTGTTGGTAAAAGCATTGTTTGTAAACAAGCCTATTACTTCAAAAAGTAGTCTAAACTTTCAGTTTAGCAAATATTGCGTTTCTTTGGTTTGCTGCGTAACATCAGCCATATTGTTTTTAAGCTAAATAGAAAAGTAATATTTTTTTTTAAGTATGTTGATTAATATGAAACTGATTTTTATAAGATTATAAATTCATTTTAACAAATTTGTTACCTATTATATCTATTTAAATTTAAAGGCCAAGTCTATCGTGAATTTAATAAAATTTAATGATTTTTACTACGTTTTCTGAGTTACTATCTTTATTTATATTGATAAAAATTTAATAATTTTAATTGGTTTTAGTTTTATTTTTTAATAGTTTTTTTAATTTAATAATATATTGAACTTTTTGTATAATTTAAATATATTAACAACAAATTTTTTTAGAGTTTAATAATATAACTAATATATATTTTGCTTCAGTTGCTAAATACAGTTAATAGATCTGCTGTCACTATTACAAGGACAAGTGATGCAATTTATGATCCAGTACCAATGGATATGAGTGAGGTATAAATGTTATTTTATATTTAAAATTAATTTAAAATTTTTCAATAAATCGGGTAGGAACTCCTCTATATTACTCACGAAGAATTTTATTGAATAGTAAAATAAACTTAATTTAAAATTTTTTTAATCTTTATTTCGAAATTTTTTAATTTATATCTTTAAAACAGAATTTTTATTTTTTTATATTAGTAATGGGTTTTATATATGTGTATCGATCATAAGTTAAAAATTTTGATTTATAATTTACAATCAGATATTAGAAAAACTAAGGTATTTATTATAAATTAAAAAAAATATATAAATAATGGGATTAGTACCATTTCGTGAGATAATATTAATACGTAGCTCTGTTCGTAATTCATGATACAATATCTACGCACCTTGGCAAGATCAGTGCTGTACGAGGGTCTTTCAAGACTACCCCCAAGTTCTATTACGAAGTCTTAGGTAAGTAGAAGAAGCTGCCAGAAGGTAACTTTATAAAAATCGAAATGATCATCGCAGAACATATTAAGCGAGGATTCAATGTTAAAAAATACATAACAATCTTATTTTATTTGGAAAACAGTCATTCTTGGTATGGTTTATGAATTTTTTAACAAAATAAAAATCTTGTATATTGTTATTTAGTTTTGGAAAATATTTAAAATTTCTTTTATAATTCACATATTTTTAATGATTAAAAATTTATGTACTTTTATAAAAATCTAAAATTAACGATTATTTATTTTAAAGAAAAATGTTTAAAAATTCTACTAACTATAGAGCGAATGTATTTCCTTTATTTTAAATATATACTAGACTGCAAAATTTTAGGGAATATTTGGTTTTGGATTGGATTTATTTAAGAAAACCAAATATTTTTGTTTTTCACATTTTTTATAATAAATAATATATGTTTCTGTAGGGAAGCAACAACAATTCTTCAGATAATTCAGATAGTGAAAGAAGTCTTGTAAGATCGCTTGCATCAGGTACTCATCGAACAGATTCTACAAGAAATATATCATCATTCTCTAACAAGAGGTATACTGGTTTGTTATTTAAAATCTTTATAAAATTATTAGACATTTTTTATTTTATTAATAATTTATTACTTAATATTTTATTAATATTTAATTATTTAATATAAATTCAAATCACAAGCAATATTTTAGTTTTCCCTTTTAATGGTTTTTACAAAAAATTAGTAAATTGGGTTAATTAATGTAAAAAATTGATTTTGTATTAGTAATATATAAAAATTATAATAGGTGAATTAAATTAAAACAATTAAAATTTATAAAATTTCTATACTTTATAGAAATTTTTGTTTTCTTTAAAAAAATGTAATTGATTGCTATAAATTTTCAAATTATATCAAATATATGATTATATGAATACATTATTGGTATTTACATTGTGCCAAATTGATTGTATAAAAATAATTTATGGTTAAATTTTGTATAACGTTTTATGTCACATTAATTATCTAAATTTATCAATAAATTTATATTAATTTCTAATGATAATATGATTCACTTACTCTTCTGTGCTTGAGTACATACACATATCCACGTAAATCTCACAATATCATTGTGAAAATATCTTTTAATTGAACCAAAATTATTTACATTTTAGCTTCCAATTTGAAAAGCTTTTAATTTAACTTTAATATCTGTTTAATATTTGAATATTAAACTTTTTTTATCATATATTAATAGCAGTATTGTATTTCAAAATACTTGATTTTATTTCTATTTGATTATTCTACTGGTGAGTATTTTATAATAATACTGTACTTGAAAAATAATAATTTTTCATAGTTTTAATATTATATTACACTAATTTTTATTTTTTAAAATTAATTATTTATTATAGAGTGTAATATCAATTCTCATACCTATGACAATCATTTCTAATCATGTATTACAGAAATATTAATTAAAATTTTAAGTTATCGAATAAAAATTTATTAAATCTATTAAAAATAAATATACACGAAGATTTATATTAATTTTATACATGGTTAAATTATTTGACATTAGCTATCAAATTAAAAGTTTGATAAAAACAAATAAAATTTTAAAGTAAAAAAAATTTCTCAATTAAAATATAAAAATTTTGTAATTTTCTTTTATTGAATGACATTTAAATTGTTTATTACATACTCACAAGGAGTAATAATTTATTTATTTACAAATTTGTTTTTTTTCAAAGATTTATAATTTAATTGAATTAATAAAATCAATTAGTATCTAGCGCTATATATTAAAAATATAAAAAAACATTAAATATAAAAATAATAAAATAGGTACACAGAGTATGAATAATCTTAAATCACTTAATAATACTTCCGTTTTAACAACAGGTTGGAACTCATTAGAATTTGATTTAGTTGTTTAATTTTATAATTAATTTATAAAAACCATGTAATATTAATAGCAATAAAGTTTTTGCAATAATTTTTAATGATATATTTTGTAAAATAAGGATTATTATTAGGAGTCCTGCAAGTCTTCTAATTTTTATCTATATAGATTTAATATAAATTTTTATTTTTTATTTTTTAGTTGATATTTTCTGTATTAAAAAATAAATTGGTATTTACTCTAATTAAAATATTAATTTAAGATGTTAGTAGATATAATTTAGTTTTTATTAAATTCCACTTTTAAAATTGCATTATGCATTCGTCTGATTGCACGATTCGTAATTGAACTATATAATAATTCGAATCTGTGTGGTATACCCCTGCAGAACGTAATCGTTTTACAGGCGAATAGACAATGAAGAGCGTTCTTCAAGTTCTATTGATGATCACAAAAACAATAAGACAGATGAAAGTAAACTAGATAAACATGAACGAAACATTAGGCATAGTTGTGACAAGAAAGGTGATAAGAAGCGAGGGAACGATTATAAAGACAGTAAAGAATCGAAGAGACACAGGGATGAAAGAAAATTTCGAGACAACGATAAACGAAAGGATAGATCTAACAAAGAAGATAAAAATGATGATAAGAGTGAAAGGGATCATCGTGATGATCGAAGAGATAGGTAAGTTAAAATTAATTAAATTTAATTTATATTTATCTTTATTGTGAATTTTAATTTTCACAGTTCAGGCCTCAATAAAAATTTAATTTTAAATTTGTTATTGTATACTTATAATTAGTGTATACTTTTCAGGGACAGAAGAGATGATAGAGAGAGACGAAGAGACCGTGATAGGGATAGAGATAGAGATCGGGAGAGAGTGAGAGATAGAAGCAGGGACAAAAGTGTAGATAAGAACAGAGATAGAGAAAGAAGTAGAGATAGGGATAGAGATCGACGACATATAAAGGATGAAAAGACTCGAGATCGACACAGAGATGATAGACGCTCACGAGATAAAGAACGTTTACGATCACGATCAAGATCGAGATCGAGAGATCGAGGATTATCATACAAATCATTCAGTTATCGTGAAGGAAGAAATAAAACTAAACTTGCACAATTAGAAAAATTAGGAATTGAAATAAAAACTACAGATGTTGATACTGTACATAATTCTCAGGAACAAAATTATTACAATCCTTTAGCAACAGCAACACAAGGAAAATATGCTGAGCAAATTCAAAAAAGAAAATTATTGTGGGCAAATAAGGTTTGAAAATCTTAATAATTAAAATGTTTAAATATTTATATATTAAAAAAGTGAAATTAAATCAAATACATTTATTTATATGTATTTCAGAAGCAAGATGATAATAAAACTTCAACTACAGCTGTATCTACAGCAAATACGTGGGTAGGTACAACGTTTACTCATGATCAAGATGGTAAAGTGACTGCTAAATTTAAAAGATTAATGGGTATTAAAGAAGATATACCAGCGAACTTATCGTCAGAAGAAAAACCCGATATTCTTAAAAAACAAGAAGAAATGTTCAATAATATGGAACAGCAATATGAAGTTGCTCGAGCAACAACGCACACACAGCGAGGTGTTGGGCTTGGTTATGCAAGTGGTAGTTTTTCATTTCCACGATAAATTAAAATATTTTTAACTTAAATTGTATGGATTGTATAAATTTTTTTCAAATTCAACTGTACTTTTATGCATTTTAAAAATATTTTGTAGCTTAATTTTTGGAGAATCTTGCAAAATTTTTGTGTTGAACTAAGTCTCTTGTGAGTGTATAAAGAACGAATAAATTGGTAAATTTAAACATAATTTTGGAAAATAAAATTTTTTAATTTATACATTGAATGTACAAGTGATATATTAATATTTATACGAATAGTTTCTACTTAAATTATTTAGTATGCTATTAAAGTATTCATTATTTATGTATAAACAATGTAATTCTTTGTTTAAATTGAGTTAAAAAAAATTTTTTAATTGTATAAATAAATCAGTGTAATTTAAAAAGTTTTTCAATAAACAAATTGCAGTAATTTTTTTCTTGTTTTTATATATTTAATACTTTAATTAAAGAGTAATTAAAAAAAATGTTTTTAATTAAAGTGATAAAAAAATATAAGTAGTTGATTAAAAATGAGTTTGTAACTATAAGATTTATACCCATTTATTTTAAAGAAAAATCATTTTAATTATTAGTTTATTAAAAATATAAATTTGTTACTGAAAGAATACTATTAAGGTATTATCCAATTATTATTGAACTTAAAATAATAAAGAAATGTATTTTGAAAATCATGATATAACTAAATTATTTTTAATATAACATATATTTTATAATTTAAACTAATAAAATATTTAAAATTCCTTAGCTAAGCGATTTTTTATTTTACAAAATGTTTTGCAAGTTGCATACATAAAAACATTTTGAAAACATTCAATGTGGATTTATTGAACATGTAAAAGCAACTATTTTTTCTAAATATCTTTTACATGATGTGCATGTATTATATTTTTTATATAAATTTCTGTTGTTCTAAAGTTTTTATGACAGAATAATATACATTTTATAATAAAATTATTATTATTATATAATTAATATTACATTAATTAAATTTATGTATTAAAAAATATTGAATTAAACACAATCTATCTTGAATATTGTATACATTCTTAAGATGTAAAAAATTAATGTAGGGTGCTTTTATGACGATCAGTTTTCGAAGCGTAATTTTTAATTTTGACAAAATAATAAAAAAGAAAATTTGAAATATGAAATTATGGGAGGTAATTTAAATATTTAAACTTATAATTTAATAATAGGATTTTTTATTTGCTCATATTAATATACGTATTTTATTATTAATAAACTTTAATATTCATTTTATTAAAATATATATGTATATATTCGTTACAAATGTTTTTTGCTTTCCCCAAATGTAGTTAGTGACATCAATTATCTTTAGAAACGACTGTAAAATAACAAGATATAATCATGGTAACCTACGTAATTAATAAACATGACATGTTGAACTTTTTTCGTTAATAAAATATAATAAAAATCATATTACACTACTAATAGGTCGTTCAGACTCTTAACTAATCTTATTTTTTAAATAAACAATTTTTTCATATAAAAAATAGAAACGTATTTCTATAAATTGAAATTTTGAAATATATAATAATAAATCAAAAACTGAATTATTTATATAAATTGAAATAGAAATTGAATAAATCAACGAATCCCAGAATTGAGCGGTCTTAAATCTTATTATCATTGGTCGGAATACTCAGTGTACTCTTTGATATTTAAATAAATGGTGTTTTTGAAACATGGCGTCCTATTCTTAACGTTTAAATTCAACCGTTGCACTCGATCCCTATTATAGTCTGTTTTCAACGTGAATTATTAAGTTAAACTTGCACCTCTTTTTTCTCAAACGTGCATTAAAGTTAACAAATAAAAAATCAAAAGAAAATTTTACGTTTAAGTAATTTTGTTCTTTTGTTATTAATTTATTAGTAATACAATGGATAATTTTATCAGAATTGAAAAGATTGGCGAAGGTATTATTATATTACTTTAATTTAGATACTTCAAATGTTTCAAAATTTCTCATTTTCACAAATTAATTATCCTTTATAAAAAAAATTTTTGATATTTTTTAAGTCAATGGTATAGTTACTAAATTATTTTTTATTTTTTTAAAAAAATATATATATTTATATATTTAGATAAAGATATGTATATATTTAAAAATAAATCATTATTTTTAAAAGTTTAAAATTTTTATTTAATTTTTTACTTATTTATGACACAATAAAAATATTTTTTTATATGATATTAGGAACATATGGAGTTGTATATAAGGGAAAACATAAAAAAACTGGTGAAATTGTTGCTATGAAAAAGATTCGTTTAGAGAGTGAAGATGAAGGAGTTCCATCAACAGCTATTAGAGAAGTATCATTATTAAAAGAATTAAAGCATCCTAACATTGTCAGTCTTATGGATGTGTTAATGGAAGAATCAAAGTTATATCTTATATTTGAATATCTCACTATGGATCTTAAAAAATATATGGATAATTTAGGGAAAGATAAACTAATGGATTCAACTTTAGTTAAATCATACTTATATCAAGTAAGCAATGTTAATTTACATATTGATAAAATATTATAATTTGTTTCATTACAAAAATAAAATAATTTATATTTTAATATATAAAGTAGCATTTAACAACATGATAATAGTACATCTGTACTAATTGTTAAATAATTATTTAATTCTTTACAACTTTAACGCATAGAATATTCAGTTATAAATATTGTTTATGATTAATTATATAAACATGTATTAAATTCCAGATTTTATTAATGCTGATGCTTATTTACAATGTTTTTTTCTACAAAAATACTCAATTTTAATTAAAAAATTTTATTTTTTAAGAAAATATAATGTATATTTTTTATTATTTTTTAGCAAAATATAGTCTAATTCAATTTGAAAAATATTTATTTTTAAATTAAAACTAATGTGTTTTAGATTAAATAATATTAATAATGTTAATTTGATTCAATAAAATTGTACTTTTTTTATTCCTGACTTTATAAATAATTATGTATTGAAAATTTATGTTTTTTATAATATAAAAAATATTTAACTGTAAGAAGGTATACATTTACAAAGCTTGTACAACATTTTAAAATATTTTTATTTTATTTTTAAGAAGATTTTTTATTATTTTTCAAAAAATACATTAAAATATAAATCAATTTTTTTAACATTTATTAATTTATTATATTGTATTATTTTATTAAATAAATATTTGGTATTTTTTTATAAAGTAATAACATTTAAATGTTACTATGAAATCTTTTCTTCTTTTGTATTTAATCTATTATTTAATTTTTCTCTGTAATTATGTTTCTTAAGATTTATAATTTTTTATTCTAAACACTAATTTTAAATCTATTTCATTTGTTTACAGATAAATTTGATATGCTCTGTATTTTATTTAATGCAGCAGCGTTTCAATATCAAGGAATTTACAAGTTACAATACAGTTATTATTTTTCTAGAATTTTTTTATTCTTTTTTTAATTAAAATACTTTTTTATTACTTTTTAATATTAATTCATTTTTTCTTCAGTTTTTTCCGTATTTCGTTTTGTAATCACCTGTTAATTTATATTTGTGTGCATTGAAATAAAACAATTATTTCATCCGTGTCATTAGATTTAACTGTAGAAAAGTAGATATAGGATATCACCATGTAATTTTTTTATGATTAGAACTTATGATGCATGAGTGAATATATTTTTATTAAAAATTGTTTTTTTGTGTATGAAATGAAATAAGGTTTTATTTAATTAATTAGAGGGAATTTTTAAAATTTTTACATTTTGATGACATTGAGAATAGATTATTTTAGTAACAATTACTATACATTAATCTTATCATAAATAATTCCTATATAAATTAGTTTTTTATTTTAATTAAAAAATTCTGATTCATTATTAACAATTTTCAGAAATGGACTTCATAGAAATAGAAAAACAAAATTAAAATTTTTTACATGTTAATGTTTTCAATAAAGAAATATTTAATCATAATTTTTTCAGATAACAAGAGCGATTCTATTTTGCCATCAGCGTAGAGTTCTTCATCGTGACTTAAAACCTCAAAATCTTCTAATAGGTAAAAAAGGAGTGATTAAAGTTGCAGATTTTGGCTTAGGAAGAGCATTTGGTATTCCAGTACGTGTTTATACACACGAAGTTGTAACGTTATGGTATAGAGCACCTGAAATTCTTTTAGGAGCAAATAGATATACATGCAGTATTGATATATGGAGTATTGGATGCATTTTTGCAGAAATGGCCACCAAGAAACCATTGTTTCAAGGAGATAGTGAAATTGATCAATTATTTAGAATATTTCGGTAAATAATCATTTACAAAATTATGCATTTAGAATTAACATTATTTTCAACTTTTTTTTCACTTCATTATTTTATTTAAATTAATTAGAGACCTTAGAAATTATTATTAATTTTATTAAATCAGCCTAATACATTACATCAAATACAGAACGATGATTAATATTTAAATCGAAATCAGTCGAATTTAAAAATTTTTGACTTATATAAGTAACTATTTTAATTATAATAGGACATATTTCAAAATTTTTAATAATAAATGTTAAAAGTACTAACTGTATTTTTGTGTAATTTGCAGTGTGTTAAAAACGCCTACTGAGGAAATTTGGCCAGGTGTAACACAACTAGCAGATTATAAAGCAACATTTCCTAATTGGATAACAAATAATTTACAGGTACAAGTGGAAAATTTAGATGAAAATGGATTAGATTTACTGGATGCAATGTTAACATATGATCCAGCAGCAAGAATAACAGCTAGAGATGCGTTGTTGCACTCTTATTTTGACGACTTAGATAAAAGAAAATTACCAACTGCATAAAAATGTATCAAATCTAAATGTATTTACTATTGTAGTTTTTTTAATTTTATTTATAATTTAACTATTTTAACAGAACTTTGAATATAATATTACTACATTTTTAGTATAGTATTTGTATTTTAAAAATTTTACGATTAATATATTTTAACATATTTTACGTTTGACGATTTCACTAAAGCGATATACTCAATTTAAAGTTTAAAATTTTGTTATAATCTGTGCTATTTAATTCTAAACAATATTTTACAATCATTAGTTTTGTAATTATTATTATTTCTGTTATTAATCTTAGTAATTAAAAAATTTCAAATGTTTAAAATTAGCTTAGAAAAAATCATGAATTTTATGTTATTTATAAGAATAAAATAAAAAATTTTAAATTATATATATACCGCATATATTAAATGTATCATAATTTAAAAAATATAAGAACTTTACTGCTTAATTTAAAATAATTTATAATTCTATTTGTATTTTAAGTATAATTAAGTATAATTTTATTATGTCTAATTATATTATTAATAATACATACAGAAACAACACATATTTGAATTTGAATATTAAAATAAAATAAATCAAATACGTCATAATAAAACGAACTTTTTACTTTTATTTTTAACTATTTAAAAAGCATTGAATTAATTTGTATTATTTTAATTATTTTATTAATGTTTAATATTTTTTATTCGGATTGTTTTTTTTTGAAGAATTAAAAAGTAAAAAAAAATTTTTTTATATATTATTTGAAGATTTTATAACATATATAAATATTAGTACTATTATTCTTGACTAATATAAATTTAAAAATTTGTGCATATATGATTTTGCAGATTTATATTTGAGGAAAACAGTTTTGGAAAAATGATTTCTAATCAGTAATTGGTTTGTGCTATTTTTAAATATTATTTTGTTAATAGAATTATTAGATTTTTCAATAAAATTATTTTTAAGTTTGAAAATATAGAATTAACACTATAAGATAATTTGCTGTTATCTTTGTGATATAAAATGGTATATTTATTTTACTTTAATTAAATATCTAATTTTTTCGTAAATGGCAAAACAAGAACAATCTAATACTTTTATATATACTAATTACTTTACTTTATATTTGATATTTTTATAATATATAAAAATCATGCATGGATATAAATTTATACACAAAAATTTTATAACCTTTAACTTTTTATCAACTGTTGATCAAGTAAATTTTTTAAGATTATTAAAAAATGTATGAATTGCAAAATTTTTTTTATCTTATTAATAAATATTGATATTTACAGATAAGATATTTAATTTAATTTTAATAAAATATACAAGTGTAATTTTGTAATAATTTTAATAATATTCATATAATAACAAGGTTAAACGACATTGTTAATAAATAGTAAAGGTTTTAATTATTTTAAGAATTAATTACTCAATGTAATTTTGATCAATTTAGTTCAAAATTATTATTAAAATAAATGTAGATTAGAACTCGAACTAACTAAAAAGTAAAAAAATAATTTATTCATCATCTTTTTTAAACAATCTATTGCATTAACATCATTTAAGAATATAACGATAAAGGGATCAATTGTACAATTTGATAAATATCTTTGTAAATTTATTGAAACGTATTTTCAATATAATACCTAATTAATGTATCCCTTAAACTTTTCATAAAAAACTTAATTTATTATAATTAAATTAGAAACAAATTTTGCAGAATCTTTTATGCGTAAAATTTTTAATAAGCATGTTTTTAAATTAAATTTCAAATTAGAATATTTTTCACGTTTTTAAAGAACTTGATTTTGTTTTATGAAATATCAATTATTATTAATGTTGATGAAACATTAGCCCAGTTATTTAATATTGCTTTAACGATTGAAAATGTAAATACTACATATTACGAATTTTATTTTTTAAATCAATAGTTATATATTTATCAAAGCAAATTTACAATTTTTTATACATTGTCTAGCCCAGTCTGTAATGATTATTACTGTTTCAGATATTTTATTATTTTTATACATTATCATCAAACTTATAGTTGATATAAGATGTCACTTTACATTTTACTATTGCTCGTATAACTAAATATTGAAACTTTAATTCTGTATGATCAACTTATAAATTGAAAAAATTATAATTTAAATCTTATTTGTTTGTTTAGAATTAATTAATATCATATTTTTTATTTCAAATGCTTAATTTTAATATTTTATTGAAAGAATACAGTAAATTAAAAAAAAAAAAGATTATTTAAATGGCGAATAAGGAGATCTCCGTGAAAACAAATTGGTGATGAAGAAATTTTATGAGTTCTTAATAAACTTTTGTGTATTATTGTAAATTTGTGATTAATAAAAGGTTACATAGAATTTTAAAAATAAAATATTATTAAAGAATATATAATGAGTACAATGTATAATAATTTATGTAATTAAATACATCCAGCAAAAAGCATGTGTGGTTAACCAATTTATAGTTCAGTGTTGAAAGTTAGATTTTCGAATTTTGAAAGTGGGAACTAGTGGATTGTTGCTGTAAGCATCCAGTGGTGGGGGCAATCTTATGAAGGGAAACATTGAAAGAACTTTTTAGAGTACATGCACAATTTCAACAGACTGAATATTCACTACACGATTTGTCGCTTTCATCAAGGTTAATAGCTTTCTATAACTATAGAGTAAGTTTTATACTATTTTTTTTTTAATTTTAACGATTATCATTATACAATAATTTTTATCTTTACTTTATCTTGCATAGTTAAATTACATGGCTGATTTTTCTACGAATGAAGATAATTTATATTGAATAGATAGGCATTTTTTAGTAAAGAAATAATAAAAAATTTTCAAAAGTTTTTATCAAAAGATTTCTATTGTAAAATTTTATTTATCATTTTATTAATTTTATAAATAATTTTAATTCATAAATTATATAACTTACGAAAAAATATAAAACCATTAAATATTTTATTATATTTATTTAGATTTTTGCTATACTTATTTACAAGTAATTATAATACCAAAAATTTATTTATTCTATAATATAATATATTGTGTATCGTATAATATATATAAATATAAATAAAACTCATTAATATATCACAGTTACTGCTATCAATTTGCTTATATGATGTCTGTCTGTCCTTCTCTTTCTCTCTCTCTCTCTCTCTCTCTCTCTCTCTCTCTCTCACTTATTCATATGCACACATAGAAATAAAATATCGATAACAATTTTTTTATTATTTATTTATTATCTAAGTATTTTAGTTAATCTATTTTTGTACAAACTTTTTCATTTTAAAATTATAAGAGAAAAAACTTTATATAACGATACGCGAATAAAAATTATTAGAAACAATGTTTAAATAAAATAAAAAAAAAAAAACAACTTAAGTATTTTTGTAATGATAGATAATATTAGTCAAAGTATGCACACATGTAATTTATAATAATACATATTAAAATTGTATGTATTCAAATGTTTTTGTACATATAAAAAATAAACATACCTATGTTTTGATACTGAAAATATCTTACAAACCTACAATATAATTTTATTAATGCAAACCGAATGTAACAAGTCATAGAGTTCAAGCATTAAAATATATTGATAAGCGAAATTTTATGTCAACAATAAATATTTTTTACTTAATATATCAATATTATTTTTCGAATAACCTTAGTAACTATATACAATTAAAATACATAATATTTTTGTAAAGTATAATAATCGTTATTTATTGTTCGAAAAAATTCTCATGTAAATCTTTAAAGAAATTTTGCATCTTGATTGACCACAAAGAGACCTGTACACAAAACAAAAAAGATGGGACCTTTCCATCATAATTTATTACACTTCCAAGCTGAGTGTGATTCATTCATTTTGAATTGCTTAAAATGAAGCAAAGCTTAATTTTTAAAGTTGTAACATCCTTTATTTATCATTATCTCTTGTTTATATGATAAAAATCAAACTTCTAAACTTCATTTAAATCAGCAATTTAAGTGAAAAGTTAAACTAGTTAATAATTAAAAAATGTTAATAATTAATTTACATATTAAAATATGCATAATATATATCCGAAAATTTTTAAATTAAAAAGATTAAAAAAAAATCGAGTTCATTCTATTGTTGATACGATTATGATAATTGTAACTTATTTAGTTTTTTAAATAAATTATTATACTTATAAAATATTTTTTGAAATAAAATATCTTTAGATTAATTAATTATCTAATGATAATAATTTATTTTATAGCTTTTATTTATTGTTTATTTTCTTATTTTTATTAAAATTTATGTCAATTTGTAAAAATATTTAAAATTTTTTAATGATTTTTTAAATACATGATTTAGTAAATTAATTTTTATCGATTAATTGAATAAATTTAATTTTTTCAATAATTCCTCTTCTTATAATGAGAAAGTATATAATGACGGTAGCAGAATAAAATTTTAACAAAATCAGAAAAACGTTTTGTTCTAATTTTCATAAATATTAATAATTAAATTTTCTTTAAATAATATTGAACGTCGTTAAAATGAATAAAATATACATTAAATTTGAACAAAAGACGAATATTCTAGAAAAGAAAACTTTATTTTAACACATTTGATATATTTTTTAACTTCGTCGCTTATGATTATAATGATTATTATTATTTAAAAAATAAAAATATAATAATTCTATTTAAATTTAAATTAGAATTTAAAAAAGAAAAGTGTTTATTCAATTTATAAATTTTTTGATAGAAAGTAATTTAGAAAAAGACTTTTAGGATTTCTCTTTAAACTTATTATTTAGATTAAGAAAAGAAGAAAAATCTATCTAACAAAATATAAACTTAAGTAATATAAATTACTTGAAATTCTTATAATTTATATATAAATATGCGATTGGGAGGAGTTAATATTCAGAGAAGAAAATTGTAATGATGAAGAGAGGATACATTTATACTTTAATATATAAAAATTCGCAGCATTAAAAGTAAAAAAATATATATGGAATTATAGAATATAAAATTTATTATGAAAACATTTATAATATTCGATAGTGTAATATTAAATTATGAGTAAAAATATATCATACAGTCAACATTTAACCACTAGTTTACATTTGTAATTAAAAGGTAACAAAAAGTAACAAAATTTGCTGCCTATTAAATTAATCATAATCATACAGTTAAAATTTCACATGTTAAAATTAAAGAGATATATTTTCTATATTCTAAAAATACGATATTCTAAAAATGCGAAATGTTTCATTTATAAAATTTGAACATCTTATAAATTAGTATAGTTTAAATTGTTGATTTTTGTACATGCTTTTTTGTAGTAATATTATATACTTAGAATGTATAATGTAAAATATTTAACATATAATAATAGTAAATATATATGAGTTATGAAATGATATCTATATTCATACAATGTAATTTAATTTTTCTTATAATTCAAAAAAGATTATTATCAATAACAGATAAGAAACATATTCACCATAATTAATAATAACAAAACGATGTAGTTGTATATTCGATTATTTAGATGAAAAAACAAATACAGTAATCAGTTAATAAACAATAATAAATAAATAAACGAAACTAAATAACATAATACATTTTATGAACAATAATGCTATTAATTTATTTGAATGCACGCCGTTTTGAAGCATAAATGATTTTGCGTACGTTGGAACTTGTAACAAAATACAAGCTTTTAACTGTAGTCCAATATTAAGTTACATTAACGAATTGTTACTAAATAAATTATTATAGCAAAATCAGCACTTATATGTACATGCATATTACCTTTGTACGGAAGGAAAATATGCCCAGACCCCGACTTTATTCGTGAAGAAACGTTGCTTTGGTGTTCCTGGCATCATATAATGAAAAAAAATTGTATCATGGCATAAAAAACACTAATTGTATTGTTACAATAAACCAATTCAAAGGTACTAAATTCAAAAAATTGAACGAGTGCAGAAGCTTTCTTTTCTTCTATGAGTTCTCTGGTCCACTTGATGATTGCTTTTTGACAATGGTATATTTTTTTTTATTTTGGTATATTTATATACCATTTAGTATACAATGGTATATTTTATTTATTTTGGTAAAACTTCTATAAAAATCGGGATATTTTATTTAAACTGTTTATCTTATTATGTGTAATGATAGTGCAAAAGGTATTATAATAATCAGCTAAGTCATTAAAATGATTATTTTATATATTATTTTTTATTTGTATAAAATTTAGTGAAAGTACAAAAATTATTTTTAAGATCAAAAGAATTAAATACAATAATAAAACATAAAAGACTTAGTATAAACAAATTCTCAAACTCTGATTATATTTTAGGTATATTATAACATATTTTTAGAATTTTTATCTGGTAGTATACAAAATCTTATAAAAATAAAATTCTAAGTAATATAAAAATAATAATGAAATTTTGTGTTGGAGTAAATAATTGTATAAGCCTAGATTAGGTATGCTATTTAAATATATTTTTACTTTTTAAATGGTATATACACTATTATAATCTTATAATAAACAGTTATTATATTATTTAAAATTTATATGACTATAAAACAAAAAATATGAAAGAACAAATAAACAAATATATATGTAATAAAAAAATATTCGATTTGATCACTTGAAATTCAAATTAAAAATCAATTCGATTCAATTTTAAAATCTTTAATTATTACAAATAAATAATTGAATTATATACAAAAATCCACTTAAATAAATTTAGTTTTGAATCCGCTGTCAAAAGGAAATTAAGGAAAAAGTAATAAATGCATATTAAAATCGATTTT
Organism: Platyscapa corneri; assembly: GCA_018907185.1. NCBI lineage: Eukaryota > Metazoa > Arthropoda > Insecta > Hymenoptera > Agaonidae > Platyscapa > Platyscapa corneri. The sequence continues at coordinate 156,054 of JACCHW010000134.1, forward strand.
ATTTTGCAAATACACGCTGTGTCATAATTTTTCGTAACAGTTTGGTGCAAACTGTTTGCTTGTTATTTTTCGGACTGCACTTTAGATCTAGTTGTAAAGTCGAAAAATTAACGTATTTTCTCCAATTTTTTACATGGTTCATTTCTTGTTTATAATGTAATTTAAACAAACTTAAAAATTCAAAGTCCAGTAATTGATAAAATAATAATAATATTAAAAATAATAAGTAATATATAGAGATAAAATAAAAATGTAATTAAATAATTACCTGTTCGGATATAAGGATAGAAATAAGTCTCGGTATCTTATGATCATAGTTATAAAAAAAACGCTTTTACTTGTGAGGCATATTTGAACTCACCTTCTGCTTAATAGACTAGCTCTATTTTACTTTTAAATTGTTTCATAATCTTCTTGCTTGATTGTGTTCGATGTTACTTTTACGTTATACTGTCCTAGAATTCTTTGTGAGATAAATTTGCATTTGAAGTATCTTACATTCTAGTTTTATCCACTGCTCCTTAACTTAGTATGATCTCTGGTTTTGCTCTGCATATTGAGGATAATATAGTTTTACGTTTTCCTCTCATGATTCTAGTTTTTCTTTGAACCCGTTTATTTATAACTAACAAAGTGAGTAGTTTATACGGGATATAAAAATCCGTAATGGCGTGGTCTTTTGTGTTATTCATTCAATAATATAGTCTCAATAATACTTACTCCTGCATTCCACAACCGCTGACGGCTCTACCTGAGTGACAAGATAATCTTTCATGCATTTTATGGTATTTTAAACATATATATGAATATGTACACACACATATATGGCGTAATCATATCAGCATGTTAGGTGTAATTTAATTATGTTAACGAGATTCAATTTCTTCTCAGATGAGAGCATTAGACTTGATGCAGCATGGACGGTCAGTATCTTTAGTCAATTTATATAAGTTGTTGTTTGAGAATACTCCAAAGATAATTCTCTATGTTTGTTATTATTATTATTATTATTATTCATTTTGTTTATCGAGGTGTAAGCAAAGAATTACATTTTTTTGCCCCTTCTGTTGATCTTTTTAGGACGTTCTCCGAAATATGCCAGAGTATCATTATCTGCTGATTAGAGCGTGTTCATCGTAACACGTTACTGCATTCTCTAGTTGAGTAACTTAATGACAAATAATTTATGTCTAGTAGTAGTAGTATTAGTAGTAGTAGTAGTAGTACATAATATATATATATATATAATATATACATTTATCTTATTTCTAAGTTTTACAATTAATTATTACATTTTTATACGCATTTTCCATCACAATTCATTTTCTTTTATCTTTTTTTCTTAAAAATCATTTTAGCTTGGTCCTTATAATTTAAAATAGAATTATTGAATCTTAATAAAGTAGTAACTTATTGCACCTTTTAGTCTAAGTCTTACATATTTTGGTCTTATAATATTTAGATATTTTATTAACACAATTATTATTTTAACGTTTTTACTTATGATTGGTAGTTGTACTTATTCTTACAGTATCCCCTTAGTTATTTTTCTATGATACGTTTTATGTTAATTTTAAATAGATAGCTGTTTACACTTTATATAATTAATCCGCTTATAATTTATGCGCGCAATTATTATGTTCAGTCGCTTACCTTTTAATTTTGTCTAAATCTTATATTATTATTTCTTTTGAGAAACTAACTTTTATATTATGCTGCTATTTATGTGTATATTTATTTATATCTATTTATAATTTAGACTATATTTTTTTTTATATGTATATTTACCTATCTTGTGATGTTTGTTTTCTTTAAAATAATTAACTAATGTGATCTGTCCTATTAATTATTTTTAGCAGCTAATCATTATGTGAAGTTTAATAATAAAATATTAAATACAATCTTGTTTAACCCTTGTAAAATTTGGCGTTTCTATTTTAACGTAACTCCACTATTAATTCTTAAATTAACAAATAATTTCTTAAATCTATACTTAAGTTATTTATCTTTCACTGTTCTTATATTCACGTGTACTTCTGATATAAAGTTTATACTATGCTTTAGATGTTGTTATCTTTCTATTCTCTTGTTATTCCTGTCTGTTTCCATTTCTTCCTTTTTCTTGACCATTTTATCTTTTGTAGTATGCTTAATGTTTTTTTATCTCCTTTCATAAAATTTTCCCATCTGCTGGCGTAAATTTCTAATTCTTTACAAAATTTTGGAAAATGTGTTTCAAGGTTTTCGTCTTCACATTGCAAAGTCGGCAAAGCTTTTCCTTCTCTTCTGTCCAGTATTTGTCGGCCCTGGTTTCGTTGCCCATTCTGAATCTTGCCATAATTTTCATGCCCAGTCTTCTTTTTTCTAGTATTTCTTTCTCATAAATACTCTCCTTTAAGCCTTCTTTTATCAGTTCTTTTATTTCTATGAAAATTTTGATTTCTCTAGATGAGAAATCCAGATTTATTTGTGTTGACCTGTTTTTATAACTCTTATTTCTGCCCATAGATTGTATATATCTTTATTTTTTTCTCTCCATATGCACCAGGATCAGCCTATCCCTTGCCAGAATCTTAACTTACTTCAGCGTAGTACTTTGATTTCGTTATCTTTCCTCTGCAGTTCTCTAAACTTCTTCCAACTTCTCTTGTTGCTGTTACACACTTTCTAACTGTTAGTATTTTTTCATTTTTCATAATTTTGTCTTCAAATTTTATGGTTCTCTTGGCTGCTTTTATCTCAATTTTGTCTCTCCTTGTCTCTAGCATTAAAAGGTTATTCGGTGTATTCTTGTCTACACCAGAAAACATTTTAGGTATTTTTTTTTAACTCTTTCTAGTATTTCTCCCCCACTCCACTCTAAGATATCCGCGCCATAATAACACACTTTCAACTAGAGCGTCGAATAATTTTAGTTTTGCATTCCAATCTTCTTTAACTAACCCTTTCGTTATATTCCATACTTTTCCTAACACCATGTTTGCTTTCTTAGCTGTTTCTTTTTTATGTATCTCATCTGTGTTTTCCTTGTATTGGTGTAGCCTAAGTACGAGTATTGCTCTACTTCTTCTATCTTGTGTTTATATCAAATCTCTGTGCGTTTCTTTTTTCCATTTTTCCAAATCTCGTTATTTTCGTCTTATTTACATTATTTTCAGTCCTTTTTTTACAAACGATTTATGTCTTGTATATTATGTATATTTATATCTACAATTGAATCGCGGAAATACAAGATTTTACTTCTGATTTTAAACATCGCTTGCACAATCGAAGAAAATAGAAAGAGAAATATGAACCTAGATAGAATAAACTTTTTTTACTGAAAATTATGACACGTCAATGTAGACTGTTCACTTATCCAAAATATTGTCCGAATAAAATTTTGGATTCACTTACACAATCAAGTTTGTTGATGTATCTTCAAATTTTTGCCAGTAATCTACTCTTTTCTGTTTGCTATCATATGATTTAAACAAACACCCATAAATCATTAAGTCAGCATTTTGATATAAATAATCTCAAAAATGCAAAGTCAACAATACATATTGGTTAATAAACCTGTAATTATTTTTTTTCTCATCAACAAGATAACAACATTTTTTATCTATATCTGAAATATTCTTAAATTTGATAAGTACAAGATTAGACAATTTTTCAAGTTTTAAAGATTTTTATATTTTGAATGGATAATTTTTTCACAAACAGCTTAAATTTTTTAATATTAACAATTATATATTTTCTATTTTATAGTAATTATACAGAAAAATTATTATGTAATTTTTTATTTGTATTGATATCTTTATTTACTTTATCGAATATACAGAATAAAATATATTCAAAATTATTTATCGAAAAATGTTAATAAGAGCTTTTAAATAGTTTTAATAGTTGAGTTTTATCAAGTTTATAAATAATATAAATTATTTATTAAGAAAAAATGCAAAAGATTTTATATACATATTTTTAGAATACATAATAATAGTATTAATTTTGTAAAAATACTAATAAATGTATTTATTTTTATTAATCTAATGATTAAATTATTAGATTTGATTTTTACGTAACTAAAAAATGAATAATTTAATTGAATATTGAGTAATATTTTTATTCTATTGGTAAGAAATAATTTTAAAATTTGTCTATATATCGTACTAACCTGTATAATAGCACTTCTATTGATAAATAGTGAATAAAAATATTTTGTTAATAGATGAAGCTGCTAACATTATATTTCATGTTAGCAAAATGCATTACATTCATAATGGCTCATTCTTATCACCTTGGCAGTTGTCCAGTTGTTGAACCCATGTCTGGATTCCAAATGAATAAGGTAATTATCCGTATTAATAGCATATTCGATACTAATTTCGTATTACGGATTTTACGGTATTTCATTATATTATTATTATTATTATTAATTCTAAACACTATTTATGAATATTTTTTGTATTTGCTTTTTTTAATTTATACCTATCAAAAATAATTAAAAGAACATAATAATAATAATAATAATAATAATAATAATATAATGTATAAGTAAATTATCAAAAAGAAATTTTATAGAAAATTCATATATCTATGTAATGCTAAAACAAGTTGAGTCAGCTGTTTGATTTATAATTATTAGAAATCAAACACAAATCAACATCATTGTTAAATAAATTTATAATTAGAATTATAAGAATTTATCATAAATTTGTATTTAATTACTTAGATTATGTAAAAAAATTATTAAATTATAAAAATGAAGTACTTATTAATGTAATAATGCATAAGTAAAATAAATAAAAACAATATATTAATAACAATTTATAAACTAACTCTCTAATTTCTGTATTCTGGGAATTTTAAGTTACGCATACTTTTTCTTGAGATTTATTGTAAATATTAAGATTTGTAAGATTAAAATAAAGTAGTAAGCCAAGGAAGTAGAAAAACGTTGGTAGCTCTTTACGAAAGGTTTATGGTAACGAATATTTATCAGTTAGTGAATATTATCAAACAAGTTTTTAGGAAAACAACATAAGCCATGGATTTAATTTTATTTGATCAAAATATATCACTTGAAACATACTGTAAATAATATGTGTGTATTCCTCTTTCAAATTCGAAGATATATGTTATTTATGCCATGAAAATATAAAAAATTAATCATTAAAAATAATAAAATTAAATATGATTATTGTAAATGAAAAGGCACTTATCAATAACCTCATCTTCTTCAATGGAATTTTCCTTTAAATTAATTATAAATTCAATTTATATTTCAAACATATCACTGTCATAGTTTCTTGGAGTTTGGCATGTAATTCAGAAGACATCAACAGCCAGTAAATGTATTAGCTATAATTACACGAGAGGAGAAGAACCTGGAGAATATATTATTACACAAGATTCTGATATACCAATTTTAGGTAAGTGAGTACAATTTACCTGATTGTTAAACAATGTTGTTTCAAAATTATTTCTATAAGTCTAAATATAAAAAATCATTAATCCTTAAGTTTTAGCTAACGTAATCAAAACAATATTTAATTATATTTAATATTTTTTCGATAATAAAATTAAATGTATAAAATTATTGATTGTTGACCAGTTTTATTTAAAATTATTTAATGTGTATAAAATATAAAAATATTAAAATATTTAAAACATAATTAGAATATAATGAAAGTATTGAATTTTTAGAGTTTGTATAGTTTCTTTTTATTTATAGCTACATTAAATGATGGATTTTATGTTTGTATAATTTAAATAGTTAAAAATGTTTTTCTTTTATTGAATACTTTAAAATAGAACAAAAGGAAAATTCTTTGAAAATAATATATAATATAATGATTTATATACCTTAACCATACGAAAGGAATCTTCAAAGCTTCAAAAAGGATTGATTATATAAAATATTTATTCTATAAATAAAAACCAATTTATAGAATAAATCAGAAGCGTAACATGACGTACCAGTGTAGTTATAGTCAATCAGTGTAAATTGCACTGGTTTTATAAATTACTTTTAAGCACACAAGTTATATATCATATTTAAATTTAAATTGATTTTATACTAATGTAATTTCTATTTCATTTCACATTTTACAGGTCTCACGTCGTTGAAACATGAGTATCATTACACGGGTAGTTTAACTGTTACAGAGCCTAGTATACCTGCTCGTATGACCGTACGTTTCCCTCTCAGTGAGTAAAAATGCAATATTATCTAACAATACGCAATCACATATTTTTCGAGTTTTTCAACTCTTATTATTGTTCAACGATCTTCTTTTTTAATGATACAATGCTTATAGTCGTTAAATATCAAAGAATGTTATACATGTTTTTATACGTGCTTATAAATTTATAAAGTTTTAGGATCAACGTTCTTGAAATTAATCATTTGACTTTCAAACGAATAAAAAACATTTTAAAATTTTTTAACATTTCTTTTATTTTTATGAGAATTAATCATTTATTATTAAATTATTATATATGATTAAATCTTTATCATCGAGATCTTATTATTCATCCATTGTAAAACTAATATATCAAAAAAAATAGCGGTAAGTTTTCAAATTCAAATGTATAGACAAAATTGCATTTATGAACAATTTCAAATTATTTAAAAAAAAATTTGAAATTCCGAAGTAATTTTCAATTCTGTTCAATAAAAAAACTATTATCGTTATATATTTTCAAAGATAATTAAGAATTATTTTATTAATTGAATTTCATATTGTTAAAAGAATTAATATTGTTAAAAACTATTGATATTGAGTCCGTTGTTTTTTTCAATAAATATCTTTTTCTTCAATATTTAGCTTGTATCACTTAATTCGTTAATAATGACAATCGCGTCATAAACAGTTATTATTAAATATCTATTATCAAACATGGTACTTAATTTTAAAAAATAAATAATTTGATTTCATTTTTCCTGGGTAATCAAGTCAATTATGATAAAAGTTATAATAAATCAAATATAATAAATAATGTTATTAAAATGAATAACCTCAATATTAGTTTTATTAAATAGCTTTTAAAAATTGCTCCAGCATCAAAATTTAAAAACATAATTTATAAAACGAATGAACATAATCTTTTTACTAATTTCAATCCACGTTCAATGCTAGTTTTTTATTTTTAGATAGTAATAGTTCAGTTTTAGTTATGTAGTTTTACAGTAAGTGGGAGTTTGGTGTTAAAATCACAAAACCTTTACGTTATGACATGTACAAGGTTACAATTTAATTGATCGTTACAATTGAAAAGAATTATATATTTCTGAGAAAGCAATATTATAATAGTATGAAATCGTTGATTTAATAATTAATATTATGGAAGATATATTATTCTTATTTATTTAAGAATAATTTATACATTGTTATTTACATTTTTATACATTCTAGGTGTAGCAGGGAACGCATTGCACGTAGTTTTTGCTACAGACTACGAAAATTATGCGGGCATCTTCACTTGTCAAAAGCTTGCTTTTGCTCATAGGCAGTCGGCGACAATACTCTCACGCCGTCGTGACCTTGACAAAGCATATACAGATAAAATTCGTCACAAGCTAACTGGTTTTGGTGTTGATCCATTCGATCTAAGTATTATTAGCCAAAAAAATTGTCCGCAAGGCAACAATAGTTTCGATATTAATGTCGACCCCCATACATTCACCGTTGATAGCGTGGGTAATGCGGTACGCAAAGCGGGAGAAAAGATTGGTGATGGTGTAGAATGGATCGGTCATCAGGGAGGTAAAGTTTACCAAAAGATAGTTGGTGGTGAAGTCAAGATCGACAAAAAATCAATGCTGGATTCATCAATGAAAATAACTCCACTTCCAAATGAAGCGGCTGGAAAATATGAAAATAACGAGGTTGAATGGATACCTTAAAAATAAAGAGCAATTAATTTTTTTCCATAAATAATATGGATTTGTCAAAAAATTTTTATCAATAATATTATTCGAATATCACTTTGCCAAAGAAAAAATTAATTTTATTAAAAATAAATGTTAATTTTAAGGTATAGTTTGTTTATTATACATTTGAACAAATATTTTATAAATTAAAATTTTACATGATTTTCGTAAATATTTTAATTTTTAGTCATTTTAGTAAATAAAAGCATAATAATTGACAAAAAAATTTTATGATTTTTTTTTTAAAGGAAAATTTTTTTTATTATATACATAATTAATAGTAGTTTTAATATAATGCTTGCATTTTTTAATTTAACCAAAGGTATAGTTTTATTACAAAAAATTCTATGCAATATATATTACTTTAATTTTTAAATTATATTATCATTCGTAACAATGAATAAATAGTAAAAATTAATTAAGCAAAGAAATTTTGCAGAAATAAAATCTATGAATTTTGTTATATTATAATGTAAATTATAAATACTCATCATATATTTATAATGATATTAATACCCTGATTACCACTACGTTCAACAAACTTATAATTTTTATGTCATACTTATACTAGTAGTTAAAATACTAAATACATGAAAAATAATTATATAATAAAAAAAATTTTTTTGTGTCAAATCATAAATCATTTATTTTAAATATATAATATCTATTATAAATAAAAATCAATACGTATGTATTTTTACATATATGCAATTTAAATACATTTACAAACAGCAATTGTATTATGATTAGAATAAAATTTTCTAATTTAATATTTGCAACGATATACTTATTAAATATCTCCCTCGACTAAAGTTTTCACAATTCAAAAGTTGATGGGGGAGCAGTGAAAATGGATAGAAGTTACAGCATTCTAGGATTTGAAATTTGAAACAATCTGTGAAAAATTGTTCTTTAAAACTTTATAAACAAAGGTATAATGATTTTTTACATTCCATAATTCACCTTTAGGATTCTTATATTATGCACCTACTTTTTTCTTCAGGGTGGTTTTAATATGATATAATAAGTAATCTTGTTATTCATTACCATAAAAACCTTTTAAATTTTAATGTTCAATTTTATATGTATAAGAACTCTATTTTTCCATTCTAATATTTTGTCATTGTAAGCTCTAAAAAACTGTTACGTATGACATTATACAAGTATTCCATTTATTATTTTTTTTGCATTATTTTTGTATAATTAATAAATTATTTTAATTAGCTTTATTTTAATGTTTTCGAAATTATTTAGTTTAAGAATTTGGCTTGATGAATTTATCTTTACAAAAAGGTGATTTAACATGAGGTCATAACGCATTTTAATCATTATATTTAAATTAGGGTGTTAGATATTGTTAGAATCTTCAAATATATTTTTTTATATCTCTTTATGTATCACTTTCAAATATTATAAACAGATATGGAAGATAAAATAAATAAATGCATTATAATAATATTTATATTTAATAACTATATTTTGCAATATCGATATATATTAGCTTAGTTTTATCCTCCATATTAAGACAAATTTTAGTTTTATTTTTCCTTATCGACAAAGTGTAATTTCGATTTATATTACTCTTATGATGTTATATATGATTTATATTAATTCGATATTTATTAATTATATATGTATATCGACTTCAAACAATAATTCTATAATTTATGAGAAGTGACGATAAATAAGTGGTATTATTACTATTATTTTTACCATTAAATTAAGAATTTAAAGAATAATATTAATTAATTTAAATGAAACACTTTTATTATAATTTTATGTTAAATATTACATAATATATTAAATTTTAGCTGTTTATAAGTTACATGTTCACATCATTATAATTATAATATTATGATATAAAGCTAATTTTTTTTCTTAAACAAAAGTAATATTAATAAGAATCACTTTAATTAAATATATTACATTTTTGCATACATTTTTTTAATAAAATTTGAGTGTTTTCATTATTTCCAAAGTATAATTTAATTTTTTTATTTTTAAATATAATTTTTAATTTTATATTTCTGTGTTAAAAATGAAACTATTAATAATACTTAAATAAATAACAAGTTTAATTACAAGTCTTAATTCAGCTTATATTTAAGGAGTTTTATACGTACAACTACATCTAAAAGTCACTTAAAAAATAATGTATTTAAGGTTCAGTGATTACAGAGTAAAACACATAAAATAATTAAAAACAAAATGAATAAATAATAGAAAAAACACTATCATCATTTCTATCTATACTTTCTTTATTTTTTGTTAATTGATTAGCTTCTAGAAAAGTTATCCATGATCCGATTTATTGTGACTTCTTTTTTTCTTTTAATTTAATTTTTTTAGAAATTTCTTTATATTTTTCCTTTTTATAACGTATTTTTCTATATCTCCTCTATTTGGTTGTTTTCACTGTATATACATTTTCATCATCTATATTTTTCTTTATGGCATCCTTCATTTTTTCATGTTTCATTTTTTATCTCATTTCTGTGAGCCTACCTTTTTATAATATGTTTTTTTATTTTAATTTTTAATTGTTATATTTTTCTATAATATTTAAATTTATTTTGTAACTTTCTATTTTTTTTTTTTGTCAAAACCTTTATAACACATGTCTCATTGGTTCAGTAAACACGAGAATATTATTTTGGAAACATTTAAAAAAGGCTAAAAGTTATTCTCACACTTAATGCTTTGGATAAATGCAGTTATTGTAGAAAATCTTATTAAAGTTCGAAGTTTAGGGAACCAATCCGTAAATAATAATTTACTAAATTCTCGGCAAATAGTCGTAAACAATAATTTTATTGTAAAAAATTTAACTATTGAATTTATTGATACAACAAAATGTATTTTAAATAAAAAATTAATCATTAAGTGAAAAAAAATAAATAGAATCAGTAATAGTGGGAAAAGTACGAAAAAAAAAAATAACATAAAATTGAAAAAGTTTAGGAAAAGTCAAAATCAAGAATAAAATGAAGTTTGAAGAAAAATGATAGTGCAACTATTAATATAAATTATTAAGTAAATTCTTAAGGAAAAAAATTCAAAAGAATTTTGAATGTTTTAAGAAGTGAGATAATTCTTACAATCCTGAAAGGAGGTAACATCGAGGACATAAATAATTATAGAGGAATAATGCTAATGGTTCCATGATACAAATTATAGCCAGGATTATGAAAAACGAGATAGAAGAATACATAAAAATTAGTAAAAAATTTGAATATTCACAATTTAGTTTTTAAAAAAGAGGTACAACAGATGTACTGAACCGGCAGTAGATGCATAGTTCAAAAAAGAAAAAAGAAAAATAATTTAGCCAAGGATATGTAACAATTACAATGCTATTTAATATTGTAACGGAAGATTTAGAGAAAATATTTCAAAAAGTTTAAGAAGTTTACTAATAGAATAGAAAAACGAAGATAAAATTATTAACACATAAAGACGACTCAATGATATTGACGAGAATTTAACAAATTATTTGTATTACTTAAGAACTGCTTTAAAATAAAGTGCTGGAATTAAATACAGAAAAAAAGAAGCATTATGAAATTTAGAAAAGTAAGAAGAAGATAGAAAATAGAAACGGTAAGAAAAATTCGCATATCTATAGAACATAAAAAAAATTTATGAATAAAAAGAAATATGTTTGTACTAACTAAATAGAGTCAAAAGTAACAGTTAGAATATTTTATAGAAAAATTGATAAACATATCACATTTGAATCAATAACAAAAAGAGTAACGTTCCGAGAAGGGTTGTAAGGAACTATCGACTAAAAACAATATCTTAAAAATAATAAGAATTCAGTGTATTGTAAATAAAAATATTTTTATGTTATTAATTTTCTTAGAAAAGTTTTCTAAGGACAAAATGTAAAATAGGAAACAAGAGGAGAAATGAGTCAGTTTATCTCCTATTCACATATGAATACCACGCGCATAATTACATATAACGAATAAAGTACAAGCGTTCATTATTTAATATAAAATACAATAGTTCTCTTTATCATATCCGCTCTCCTAAAAGTCTCTGTCCTTCATTTTTATAATACAAACCTAAAGTGGTGACCCCGACGTAATTTTTTTGTGTATGCAAATCGAGTGTAAAAATAAAAAAATAATAATAACAAAAAGGCGAAAAAATGAAAATCACAGAGAACACGAGTGGATTAGCGGATAAGAACACAGTGGAACTAGTGAATCAAATTTTTAAGATGGGCTTCCGAGTACCTGTATCCAGCGATCCAGAGTTATGGTCTTGCCAGCTGGAGTAGGGCTTCGCTACAAACTACAAATCACTACAAAGGCTATAAAATTTAGCCACATGGCAAGCAACCTCGATCCGAGACATGCGCAGCTGATTAAGGATTTGTTGATGGTTCCGCAGCGTGATACACCATACACGGTAACAAAAACGGAACTGGTGAAGAGGCTGAACGCGTTGCAAGGGTCTAAGACATGGCGGTTGCTGGAAGATCAAATGCTAAGGAATCGAAAATCGTTTGAATTCCTTTGACACGTAAAGAACCTAGCAGATATAACGATCCCGGATGAGCTTATTCGTACGTATAGGGAAAGCGCCTGGCGATGAGCGTACTAGCCATCCTCACAACGCAGTCGGATGCCACCTGAAGTCGACGACAAGGTAATAGAAATACAGAGAGACAAACTTTATGGATCAGCACAAATAGCAGTCGTTGAATCCGAGACGCCGCAATAAATATACTGATGGCGCAAATCGTGTATCTAATAATGCTCTTCCAATAAAAGCTAGCGGAGGTAAGTTGGACAGCACGCGTATAATTACATATAACTGAATAAAGTATTATATAATACTTTATATAATTATAATTATACTTTATATAATACATTACATAATATAAAATACAATATTTCTCCTTATCATATCCGCTCTTCTAAAACTCTCTATCCTTCATTTTTATAATACCAACCTAAATGTTATTCAACGAAAAGTATGAAATATAAATAAACTTATATAATTTAAGGAAAACATAAAAATGAGAAAAAATCTTTGACAACGGGATAGAAAATATGATATTATATAAAACATAAATATAGGAATAAAAAAGATGTAAAGAACTAGAAAAGGTACAACGAAACGAAATTACGTAAAATGAATATTTAATTTAGATAAAAACAAAAAGAAATAAACTAGAAATAAAGACAGTGAAAAGAGCAATTAAATTTACGTAAGTAATTAATAGTGAAATACAAAGTAATTAATTGTGAAGATAGAAAATATCTTAAAGAATGTGTGAAAATAAGAATAGAAGAAAAAAGCTTACATAAAATTAAAAGATTTAAAAACAAAATTAAGAAAAAAAACTATGGAACAAATAAGAATAAATTTTTGACAATGTATTTAATAGTTAAAAGGTGAATGTTATTGAAGGGAAATTAGAAAGAAAAAAAGAAAAATTTCTATATAGTATACGATTTATTCAAAGAAAAAAGAATGAATAAGGGAAACAATGGTGAAATATAATACAAGCATTAAAGAAAAAAATAGAATTATCTTTTAAAAATTAAATGGATAAGACTATATAAATAAAATCATTGAAAATACTGTATATTCAAAAAATTACATGCATAGAAAGTGTTCACGTTAACTGCAAGATATTAATGTAAGAAATTGTGTTATTTAGAAGATAGAGTATTTCAAAACATAAATTTAAATGGATTATTTATGATAAATAGTAAAAAATATATGTATAAGTATAACGTATAAATAAACTATCGGTAACATAACTAATACAAGGTACTAAGTTATAAGTAAATAACAATAGTTAAATTTTTAATATCTTTAGATCATAAACACAATGACCGAAGAAATATGTTTCTACAATCTTTAAAAATATTCGATAAATTTAAATAGTCCAATACTGTCACAAAATCTGAAATACAATTTCAAAAAGTTTTATAAGCGTTGCACTTATAATTTTTGTATTTATTTAGGGTCAATAATTCAGAGAATTATTGACATATCTTCAAAGAAATAAATAGAAACTTTTATTAAAGTAATAGTAATATTTTAATAACATTATCAATAAGGCTTTTAAATACTAATATAAACTAAATCTATATTTCTTATTCATCAGAAATAAATATTGACGTGCGCCAACATGGCTCGACCTTTTCCAGTCAGGGGCACGACGCCAGTGTCTGGCACCAGCCGGACACCCTCGGCCCACATTAACCGCCCGTAAACCGGCCACGTCGGCCCGTATACCGGGAAGGCCCAGATTATCCGGCCATAAATCGGGTAACTCGGCCAGAATACGGGCCGAGCATGCGTCAACCGGTTTGTGGCGTCAGTTAACGACGAACGACCGACGACCTTGACACAGGTTGAACAATCAGGGCAGCGCGGGTGCCCGGAATGGAGCGGCCGCACTCGATAAACCGATTAAGCCAATCAATTGCGCTCGGCTTCCCTTCCGCCGGAAAATAAAAAACCAAACTTCCTCGGTAGAAGGGCAGATCCGGTCGGAAGTCGGGAACAGCAGCATCTCAAGGAGCCTCGCCGCCGCTACCGCTTTCACCTTCAGAACAGCACAACCATGTTTATTTTACCCAACCGCCCTAATCAGGGCGAAAGCTAGCGAGATTCGAACGCCGCATTCGACTCCGGGTGAGTGCCAGGCCCTTTCACGCGGAACGGATCCGGATCAGAGGAATATTTCCTTTGCCCCGCGCGCATTGACGCCGAGCCTCGCCGAACGCCTGGGAGCTCGGGCCTTGTCAATATATAATGATATATATAAAGACGTATATAAAAAAATATATATGATCGATATGTAGTTTAATATGTAATTTAAAATTATTTTTATTAAAAATCTAAAAAATATTTAAACATTTTAGAATTTGAATTTGATAATCAATATCAAGTTATAAAAATTTAATAAAACAAAAGATTCCAAGACTCTGTACATTGAGACTCAACTAAACAACTTGAATTTCGAGTAATATAAGTAACATGAAATAAATAAATTTGTTTAATAAGAAAATTATAATACTAATTTAGCATTAATGTATATTAGACATATATTTAAATATTTATTTAGTTATTTTCATAGTTGATTTATTTAAGTATTAAGCTATACTTAATTGAACATAGAGATGTTTTAGATTTACAAGTTCTTATGAAATTCTCACAATGATAATATATTTTTAAAAACTTATATCTTAAAGGTTTATTATGAAGATAAAAAGGTATTTATTAAAAAATAAAATGAATATAATTATTTTATTTATGAAATTTTTTCTGAAAAAATAAATGAATTTTTAATTATAGCTTGTTTTACATAAATTACACTTTTAGAATAGAGTATATTTAATTAATAAATAAAAGAAAATGAATAAATTCATAATGTGCATTTAAAATTTTGTTTTAAATGTACCAAAAAATTATTTATTATTGAAAACGATAATTATTGAAATTAATTCAATTATTGAATTAAGTTTTTGAATTTAAAAAAATGGAAAAAAAAATTCATAAAATATTCATTGTAATTTTATTGAGATCGAGAAACGTGCATTAAGAAAAAAAATCTTTTTGAAGATGTCTAAATATTTGCAAGTAAAATTCTCGATATTTATAATAAATTTATATTGATAAAATATGAACTTACTGTAAGATGTTATAGTAATAGTAATAGTAAAATAAATTAAATAAAATTAAGAATTTTATTGTTAGAATCAATATAATTTATAAATAATAATATTGTCTCGTTTATATGAAGACTAATTTTGTTTAATTGAGACATTTGTTTGATGTTGAATGAGTATAAGATGTTCTGCATATCAAAATGTTTTGGTTTTCAATAAATATTCAATTAAGTTAGTCAGATTTAATTTATATATTTTTTGAGTTGTAATTATAGTTTTATTTTAAAGCAAATTTTTGTTTAAGCTTTTACTAAGCTAAATCAAACTTTTATATATTAATACAATTATAATTTTACAGTATATGTATTATAATTTTCAAATTTAATTATATTAAAGATAAAAAGTTTTTTTTACTATATTATTTATTTATTTTATTGTGAATCTTAACAATACTTAATTATATTTAACTTACAAATTACATTCAGTTAAATTTCGTTTCTTCATCTGAATACCCAAGAAATAAATTATACATATGATATTTTTTATATAATAAAATAGATACTGCATATTTAATATTTATACACTAGCAAAGTTTTATTAATACGAATATGAAAATAATAAAAATTTATAAACGATTTTCTAATATTGATTTAAATTATCATACTTCTATTTATTTTGATATATAAAAATTAAAATAAAATAAATAAATTTTAATAAGTAAGTAGAATATGCAAATTGAACTAATTTAATATAAATAAATAGTTTCTAATAATATTACAAATATTAAAATAATAAGTAATAAATTATTATAAAATTATTTTTTTGGTTTACAAATAATTCGATGCTAGGTGCAAAAGACGCTGATGACGATGACCATTGATTTTAAAACAATCATTAATGACTTATATTGATCATTGCTTAAGAATCATTGTTAATCTGCTGTTTTAAAAGTTAAAAGTTAAATCAAATTGAATAATGACAACTTATCTTTAAAAATATAATATAGATATATAATATATAATACACATAATAATACAATAATAAAAAAATTTTTTCTTGTTTAGATGATTCATTTTTAATTATTTCTTTGTGCTACCATTATAAATATTTTTAATAAAATATTTAAGTAACTATTTTGATCTGAAGGCACATGATTATTTATTAATGAAATCAATTAGGTTAATTAAATTATTTCTTTAACTTAGAATTCTTATAAATATAATATAGAAATTAAATATATATTAAGATATATTAAATATAATATATCGAATCTTTAATTGTTTTTTTTTTTAAATTAAAGAATATAATTTTGATTAATAAAGTTTTAATCTGTGTAAAATAAATTCATGCTTCTTTCTATTACAGAGTAAAAAAATAAAAAATAGTAAATACGAAATTATATTATTTAATTAACATTGTTCATTAACCTCGAAAGATATAACATTGATTGTAGATTTATAGTATATATACTATATTATTTATATATAGAGTTAACTATCATCGTTATTTAATTAAGTAAGTTTATGTAAATTTATAGATAAATTAAAATAAAGAGATGTATAAATAAATATAAATCATATTTAATTGAGAATGAAGAATTTACATTCTGGCATAGTGTAAAATAATTAATTATTTTATTATAATATAAATTTATATTACAGTATATATGTATATATAATATACATATATTATATATATAATATACATATATGTGCTTATAAATAATACTGAAAACATTAATTTGAAAAAATAAATATGATCTTTTTATTTAATGAAAAGTCAAATTTAAAAACTTCCTCCTGCAGAGCAGATGAGAGGGTAATTTGAACGTGTATAGATTATGAGAACGATAGCTTGGCTGAAATTTGTGGAAAAAGGAGCTTGTATGTACTTACTAGTGGCTGCAATACTTGTATACATTTCCAATGCTTCATTTGATATTTGCTAGGCGAGCAATGAAAAGACTCGTCGTAAGCTATCATGCCTCATACGTAAATAGCATACATCGACGGAAAACAACGTCATATGACCGAGAAGCTCCCCTTTATTAAAATGTTCGCAATATGTAATGAGAGCGACTTTGCAACTAATGATCGAGTGATACCAGTTTGCGTCGTCATAGTATAGACGAACGCAACATACGGATTAATCATCTCGTCGGTTAGTTTTAAGTTATCAGTCTAACGGTGACCACTGAATCGTTAAACCTCTTTGAGTTATCTTTGAACCCAAGTAGTAAAATACGCGTACTAAGATTTCGATCTTTTTCGCGCCAACCCGAATTTTTACCAACTGACTCTACCGTTAATGTTATTCGTATTTTGAACCAAATGACTTGATACCTTTAGTTTCGAATCTATTTATGTTGCCTAGTGGGTCTTCGGCGAATAACAGGGTTTCTATTCGTTGTCTAAGAAAACATTATTTTGAAAGTAAGTATGAAAAATCACTGTATATTATTAAACTGGCGATCATCATTTGAATAAATACATTATAGATTATAAAATCTTTATACATTGTAAATTATATATATCCTTATGTGATAAAAAATAATTATATATTTTAAAATTATGTAGTTAAGAAAGTATAATATAGCATTTACAATATTTAATACAGCTAAAATCGCTTGATAATAAAAGGAAGTAATTTTGATGAATTATTTTAACAATTAAATGTACATAAAATATATGTATTTTATATTTTAATTAAAATATTTTTAAATTATTATCTTCATGAAAAAATATCAAATTTGATATTTATCAAAAATATATTATATTAAAAAAATACAGTTATTTTATTGATTTTATAACTACTCAATAAATATTATATTTTGATAAATTCAACAGCATTCATGATTTTCGTATACGTTATTTGTTTGTTTAAAAAAATGTCAATATTTTCAATTTTGTAAAGATTATTGTGTAGATTATCACTAAATTCACGTAGATCTAAAAAAAATTATTAGAATTGGTATAAAAAATATATACGTGTTAAACAAGTTTTTTAAAGAATTAATAAGTGTGAATTTACTATTTTTTAATTTATTGATTTAGTATTATTCTAAAACAAAGATATCTACAAATTAATGTTTTATTAATACAGACTATTATTTGTATTTAATTTAATAGTATGATTAATTTGACTTTCACTTATCAGCAGATCTTTTATTTTTTATATTATTAAATATAAGAGGAAATTTTATAGAAGTTTTATCAGAATTATATTGCGATTAAATTTATGGAATCATTAAAGAATTAAAAATATAATATATGTCATTACGTGAAAGAATATTAAGCTTTATTAACTGAACTATAAAAACCATGAAATTATTAAAAAAAATTAAAAATAAACGTTAATTATAGTTGATACTTATTATAATTTATTCACCCATATGTAAAAAAAATCTTTTTTTAGTTTAACACAATCAAATATGACAAAATAGATTATTTTTACGTTTGTTAACTATGTTTGTTGTTATTTGTCAAAAAATATCATTTCTTTCATTTTTACATATTAATAAAATGCTTTAATATCATGCATTAACTTATAAATAAAACAATTATGCATTTTTTAAAACTGGTATTTGCAAAATTTTTTAAACAATATATTTTTTTATAATATTGCAAAATTTATTTAGAAAATTTTTGTAAATTTTTTTTGCGATTAAGAAAAAATATGATAATATATTTAATTATTTTATATACTTTATTAACGCTCAATAGTTTTAATTTTAATTTTAAATATAAATATTGAACTAAGTTTTGAAAGAAAAATAATTGAAATTGAATTAGACATAGCTACTTGATTATACTATATGATAACGCCAAACACCATGTTGTAAGAAGAGTTGTACATTACTTAATAGGCATGATATAGAAAATCTTATTTCATAAGCCCTACTCTTCCGTACGGACATCTCCCCTTCAGATTACCAACTGTCATAATTCATGCTTTGTTAAAAGAAAGATTAATATGAAATATCAAAATATTAAAATTGCATTGATTCAAAATATTAAAAACTCGAATGGATAGGAATCTATTTTCCGTTTAAAAAAATGTGAAAAATTCATCGCTTTTGAATGCGTATTCTTAGATTAAAATCTTTTTGTAATTATTTGATCGAATAAGCAATAAACTTGAAAATTTTGTGAGAATCTTATAATACCGAATATATCAATCATTTTTCATTCAATATGCGTTACATGAACAATACACATAGTAAATAAAATTCCACGAGTGTTGATTAAAAATTTTGTTTTTCAACAAAATAACATATCATTTATTCTTTTAAATATATGCTAAAAAAGATTTTTACATTACAAAAACATTTTTATTTTTAATGTACTTTTCATAATTCTATGTGGTTTTCTTATTATTTATCACTTATAATTGAAAATTTAAGCAATAATGATATATTTATACTATATTTGTAACTAACTGTAGAAAAGAATATAAGAAGGATACGCTTTTTATCTTTTACATTTTTTAAATAAAATTGATTTATGGTAAGCTTTCCAAGTATTATATATTTTACTATAAAATTTATGTTTTATAAAATGTTGAACAAATATCTGTTATACTATTTAATTTAACTATTATACCATTTTATAAATGAATGGAATGTTTTGTAAAAATTATTTCTTAATTTAAATCAAGCAAGATAAGAAAAAACATTACAAGTCAAACAAATTCTTTCTAAATCTTGTATACAGTTTCATTACACAGAAAGTTTACATTATAAATACTGGTGTTCATAAGCAGACATCTAGATATGAGAAATTTGAGCAATTGAGGGTGAAATTTCATACCGTCGTATACTGAATTAATTAGTTATGAGGATAGCTTTTCGATTTTCTTGCGTTTTGACAAGTTATTTTTACTACTTAAATTTATAAAAAAAATTTACGTATACCAGTAAAATTCCGAATTCTTTTTTTGATCATTAATATTTTAAAAGCATCTATGAATTTATATTTTTCCACTTTCCTTAATGTACAGTTTTTATCAACCTCTCAAAAAGTTCATTTTTAAAAATTATTATATACTTATAAAGAAATAGGCAAGGATAAAAATGATATTTATTTAAGCCGATTTCATAAACATTAGTATATTTAATGAGTTTTTAAAATTTTAAGGATTTAAGTACTTTTAATGTATTGAGAATTACAGTTAATAACATTTTTAATTAACATAATTTATAAAATGCATTTAATGTATAGAAATTTTTTAGTAGTTTAAATAATGTTAATTAAGAATAAATATTTAAAATATTCTTAATATAGTTATTTACTTAAATAAATAACAAAATACTACAATAACTGTATTCTAGTTAATTAAAAAGTATGACGAAATTATCATAAGTGAAATTTTGTGAAATTCTATTTAAAATGAATTTCTATCGTAATTTTTAGAAGCTAAAATCTAAATCTAAAATAATTTGCTGTTTTTAATGTTTAAAACTTTTATTATCAAAATTTAAATAAATATTACCTAAAAAATAAATACATTTTTTTTTATCAAATCATTGGGTTTAAAAAACTTTTTTTTTATTTTATTGTAGTTCTATCTATTATGCTAAATTATATTATTACGAAAAAAAATTTCATACAATGTAATACATTGTGTTTTTCAACATGTATTATTACTAACTATTTAGAGAATAATAAAAAGAATATATTCTGGAAAAAAATAACTGCCTTATTTATCCGATATTTTTATTATTATAAATTGTTGAATTTGAATATAAATTAATAATAAAATGTAAAATAGTAGTTAATATAATTTTCTCAATTTTGTAAAATGATAAACTGAAAATAATTACAATTTACTTAAAAGATATAATATTTATATATTTTAGAAAATTATGATTTTAGATACTGAAGTATGTATACAAATTTTATATTTTAATAAAAACTAATATTTCGATACTTTTAAATGATCATGGAACTAATTATTGCAATGTCAATGAAAATTATATCATTAAAAAATTTGTTAATAATACAATTCTTTAATTAAATTTTAATACAAACATTTCTTAAATACAAAATGTTGATTATTTTATTTAATAAATACTAAAAAATTTTTTTGATTAAAAAAAATTTAATTTAAAGTGCAAACAAAGTAATTTATAAGAAAATTAAGTATTATTGTATAAAAATTTTATTTTTTAATGTATATTTATTTAACGCAAATATAAGTTTTGTTTATTTTACATTTTTATTTAATGATAGCATCCTCACCATAATTTTGTAACCACTGATTTTATTTATTTGTTATTCATTTATACTTTTTACAATTCTTATGCTTTTTATTGAAAATATTTTTATTTTATTTATTTTTCCTTTGTTATTGTTTGCTTTTGTATATTGTAAATTGAAAAAAAATTAATCGACCACACATGAATTTTTATATTTAAATGTTTTAAAATTATGTAACGTAAACATATGTTCAACACATACAGGCAAGCGCAACGGATGTATCCACTTGTACGCAATATTGTTTACCAAGCTGAGTAACACAACGCACTCGTTCAATTTTACACTTTTGGGTAAAAACGGCTTACCACGTGCTTAGCATCGCGTCAAGCAATACAACGTGCATGTCTAACTCATCACATTTTTTTGATAGTTCGTTTCCCTTAAGCAATATGACATATGCTATCCTATAATAATACACCTGCATTACAGAAACACTTCTTACTTCTATTTCGGAGCTTATTCTCTTTCTTTATTTTGACGTAATCTTATAGAAGACTCTTATTTTGTCTCCGACTTATATAATTACTTTCTATTTTTATATAACTATTGAATTAAATCAACAAGGATTGTAATAACAAACAAAAATACTTGTGCAAGAAAATTGTGAGAAATATAGTTTATTTTTTACTAAAGTAGTTTTGAAATTCAATAAATGTCAAATCCTCAGTCCTGACATCCTTTACAATTGTTGTCATAAGTAAATGGAATTTTTTTGGAATATATCAAAAGACTGGAATCTTTGAAGTACGAAGAACGATGATAACCTAACAAAAAGAGCCTGCAACTCTGAAAAGGACTGATTAAAAACTTATGGGCCTGCAGCAAGCCTACAAGAAGTGGACTAGAAGCCTTTTCTATTCGAAGAATTCAAAATGTTCGAGCCCACAGGAACAAGACTAAAGTTTTTAAACTTCCATCTACTCCAAATCGATACTTCTATCTAATCCACACCTACAAGGAATATCACAGGACCTCAATTCATATCCACTTGCTCTATAAGTTTTGTAATTTAAAATTCATAATATTTTTCAATTATCTTCTTTTCGTAATTAAGTAAATAAAATTTTTAATAAAAATGGCGATAATAGTACCTACGGCTTTCAATTTAATATCGACATTCAATAGCGACAAAACGCAATTATAAGAATTCTGTAATAGATGAGATATCAGATTTTTTATATTAAAAGAAGCCTAAATGAAGCCTTTTCCGATAAATGATCTAACGGAAAATGTCTATTAGAGCTACCTTTGTGTCGACAAGGACACAACGGAAACAACAACGAAAATGGAAGGTTTTTATATAAAACTTACTAATAGTTTAGACGATTCACTTACAGAGGTCAACCGAGCCAATTACGCAAAAATTTTACGAAAACATACTTAAATATTTTCATTGTGGGATTAAAAAAGGAAATTTCTAATGTTGTAAATTCGCAAAAACTCAATAGACTCGAAAACGCGATATAAATCACGATTGCGGAAGAAACAAAACAGAAAATCTTTGAAAGAAATAGAAGGATACCAAAATGTTAATTGCGAATATAAATTTTGCAAAAACTGTTACATGCCAGGATATACAAATTCTCAATGTCGCTACAATAAATAAAATTAATCATAATAGATATTCAAATATTATAAACCTACCAAACAATGCAACTTTTGCAAAAAATTAAAACATATAGAGTCTTACGATACTTAGAGCCTGAATGTAGAATTAAAACTATCGTTAGAACTTATAACATAGAAAACCTGTAAATAGGTTTGGACAAAATCAAAATTCAAAATTTTGTAATTATTGCAAAAAAAATGCTCACAATATTAAGGAATATAGGAAAAGACAGTACAATATTGATATTAAATAAAATTCTTATGTAAATTTAAACTCTAAAGAACCATCAAGTGCAAATTCATCACATTTATATAATTTAAATTCAAAATATTCCTTGGTCACTGCCGAACCAAGAAAAATAACCCAAGTAAAGGTAGCACTATAATAGACAATAAAAATTCTATTGACCTTAATATTTCACTACAAATCACAGCCGAAAAATTCACAATAAATTTTAACCTTAAAGTAGCTAATTCTAACTTAAAACTATTAGTCGATATAGGCGCTGACATATCGATATAAACATTTCCAATCTTTTAGTGTTTTGTTCTTTGAGATTGTATGCAAAGAAAAAGTAGTAAGTTTATAACGTCAATTAATAAAAAATGGCTTCATTCATTTCTTTACTATTAATTGAAAGACAAAACCATTTACAGAAAAAATTACCTTTTAAAGCGATAATCAGAACAAGAGAAATTCCAAACTTAATTTTATGAAATATTTATGATTTCTGGATTTTAATACTTATGGTACAGATATTTCTTAATCATCGTAGCGATTATATTATACACATTAATATAACATCTTATTTTATACCACATTTCGCAATCTAAAATTACTTTAGAAGCATTTAAGGAGTATTAAATAAATACCAATACAATGCTAATGCTTAAAAATCTAGATGATGAAATAATAGTTGTTCTTAATTTAGATTAAGATTTACACATAATTTTCAAATGATTAAATTATTTAGATAAATAAATTCATAGATTTTAGTCGATGTTATTATTTGAAATAATTTTAATTTTAATTTATCTAGTAATTTATTCCTTAAAAGTTAATTCTTCGTTACATTAAATTTCATAAAATAGAAATAATTTTCTTTATTATTTTCACTATATTTAGAGATACTGAACGTTAAAATTTATAATTTATAAAATTAATTTATTAATCTATCATAAATAATCATAAACAATCTTTATATCTTAATCTTTAATAAATATAATTTTTTTAAACTAAGAAATTGAATAAAAACATCATATATCAAGGTATATAATAAAGTAATCATTATTCTGAAGGTACAATACAATTTTAATAAAGCAATTGGTAAACTGTAAATATATATATATATATATCTATATATATATATATATACTTACATAAATTTATTGATACATTTTTTACGTAAATTTTGACTTTTAAAAACATAAACCTTTAATATTGCACAAAAGATTCAAATAATATAACCATATCTGCTAAATAAAAAATGAATAATAAATAAAAAAATTTAAGGTATGTATTGAATGAAATTAGGAGATAGCTATCGTAATATCTAACTGTGTAAAACATGTCCTTTTTTAAGATGCCTACAACTTTAATGATGGTAGCGATGCTAATAATCTCGAGTATTAGCCTCGTCAACTCGAGCGTTCTCGTGGCGGATTTGGCAATGACTCGAATGGTAGAACTAAACGCTGGTGCACCCTTCTGTGCACTTTACCATGATCGTGGAGTCATCCAACGCATGGTCTTGGGCTCCGACCCTAAAAAAGTCCGTCAAATATCTAATAATCTAGTTGCTGATCTCGAAGAGACGTGTAAAGCTTCTCGCAGTAAAGGAAAGGTAACCAATTTTCTTTTCAATTTAGTTTATTTTTAATTGTATATTTTACATTTATTCGAGATAATAACAAATTCTATACAGTTTATAAGTAATGCAATAAATATAGCAGTAAATATATGATAGAATAAAATAAAAAAATTCCAATTGTAATAATATTAAGGAAATAAATAAATAATAATAAAAATATTTAAAATTTTTATAATGTCTACTTTGTTAGATTGTAACCTAATTTCTTTATAATTGTACAATTATTCTCAAACATTTATTTTGAATCGAATGCTGTATCTATTACATAAATACATCTCTTCTTCCACTTATAATTTCCCATGTAATTTACCTACTTGGAAAATTTATTATTATTTACAGTTTTATGTATTGTTTATTACTATTTTAAATTTTTTACATTATTTTCCTTTTTCTTCTCTCTAATATTTTTTGTATAATAAACTTATATTTTTCTTTTTTTTCAATAATAATTTGAAGCTTGTTTGCATTGGTCTTTATAAATTTGATTCCTCCATCATATGCCTCATAATAGCCCATTATTTATTTCTCTACAGTTAAAAAAACTTTTTTGACAACAACTTATTGATCTTATTCTAACAATATACAAAATTTATTGCTTCTCTTTTTGTTGTCTATTTTAAATTGCAACAAAATTTTTATTCGTATTTTTTCTAAATTAATTAAATAAAATTCTCTTTTTCTTTTTCTTCCATACATTTTATTCATCTTTTTCATTTTCAATCCTTATTTTTATTCTTTAAAGATTTCCGCGTCTTTATTTACTTCTTTGTTTGAAACCTGAATGCTCTTTTTTGCGAAAATGCGATTCGGAGTGTTTTTATCTTAATTAAGTATCCATTTTATATATTTCATTTGCACCATTTTAATTTCCTCAAAACCTTTTCAATAGCAGATTTCAGTCCGGTATAATAATACATTTTCTATTAGCCCATTGAATTTTTTTAAAAGTTTTCCTTAAATCATCTTTTTGTAATACTTTTTAGACTTTTTCATATATAGCGTTTGTTCTTTTGACCACAAATTTGATGTATTTCTCATAAATAATAATTATAGTGGGATTAATAGAAGCAAATTGATAAAAAAAAAAAACGAAGAAACAGAAAGAAATAAGAAAGTGTAATATGCTTGTTATGGGAGTAAAAGAAGATAAGATAAATGCGATTAAAAAATTAAGGAGATTAGGAATTGGAGCAAGGATAAAAAAATATCAGGTATTTAGGTAAAGACATATAAGAGTCACTTTTAAAAATTCGAAAGAAGCAAAAAAGGTCTAAATAATAAATTTAAGTGGTGAGAGAAGTGCGTATGGGTGAAGGTAATACATATTTAACAGTAAAAATGGGGTATCAGTTACAGATTATATTTTAATTAATCTAGAGGCACAGGAAGTGTTAGAAAATTAGAAAAAGTTAGATGAAAAAATGAACAGGAGATAATAGGGAGCAAAAGAGGAGCTAGCCTATTTGGGCGGAGGAAAAGAAAACAATTTTTGAAGAAAGAATAAGGCAAAAAGAAGAAGAATTAATGAATCAATAATAGAAGAGAATTCTGGTAGTATTAAGAATGTTGAAAAGGGAACAAAAATATGACCGAAATATGTAAACAGTAGAAGAAGGCTAACGGAAATAAAATAGGGATATAGAGATGGAAGATTTTGAACATGTTTTGAAAGGATCCAGAACGACAGGAGTGATGATAGGGATCAAAAAGTTTGCTAACGTATACTGATAACGTAGTAATCATCGCAAACAGCGAGGTACAGATGATAAAACTGCTGCGTTTATTTTAAATATAGATAAAAATAGTGAGACTTGAATATAATAATGTAATAATATAAAATATAATAATAAGTATTAAATAGAATAAAGCTATTTTGGAGTTTGTTAAGCAATTTACATATATAGGATATAACGTTACGGAATAAAACAAGAATGAGGAACATATTCAACTTATGATCAGATGAGAAAAAGATTGTGTTAGGATAGGTGTGAAGTATTTGTGAGAGATGTTTCAAGAATATTTTAATGTAAAAATGAAGTTATTCGAGGGGCTGATGAACAACTTTTTGCTATGTGGAATCGAAATTTAGGAATGCAAAGCATAATGAACAAAGAGAGAAGATACAACTATATATATATATATATATATACATATAATAGTTACTATATTTACAGAGAATCACGCCGGATCACATTGTGATGTTAGAGACGAAAAGGGATATAATGTTAAAAAGTAGTAAAGAGAAAAATTAAATTTGAGCTCGAAATATTAGGTATCATAAGGGGGGGGGGATAATACACATAAGATAATACACATTAGAAATATTACAAGGGGAGAGAGAGGGATATGGTATTATATATACTATTTTACTGATATTCACGCTGTCATTTTTCTCACTCAAATCTTATATATTCCTCATTTTAATCGCTTTATGCTAATCACCTTATTTTTCATTTTTTCTCTTAATTCATTTAAACACTTTTTACTGCAACTACCCTTACACATTTTTATTTATCCTGTTACTTTCAATACACTCATTATAATTTATTTTTCTTTTTTCATTTTTTCAGATTATTTTTTTAATTACAAAAGTTTTCTAATTTATCTCATGCTGTCTAAGTATTGAATTCCTTCGTATATCTTTTATATATTTACATCAGACATTTGATCAAGTAAAACTATAAATATTTATATGGTTTACAATATGTTTTATATATGTACAAAGTTATTTTTTAATATTTCTCAACAATTATTTCTTTTTTTAATCTAATATTTACATTTTATAAAAATATAAAATAATAGTTGAAATAATAATAAAAAAAAAAAAAAATTAATAAAGAACTTTTCGTTAAATTTTTGCAACATATAGTTTTTTATGAAGATCACATTTTTTCAATAAACTATATTATTTCATATTATGGGACCGTTTGTTAAGAGTATGAAAATATATAATTTGGATATTAATAATAATAATAATAAAAGTATGTTCAATATTATTAAATTTGATAACAATTATTAAATTTTCATAATACCAAATATTGTTAAATAATCATATATTTTCTTTTTTTTACGTCGTATATTCTAAATACAATTTTTTTCATTTATATTATCTATTTAGTTGCTGAAATGCTTTCAAAAATAGAACTACTTATAATATAAAATTTAAGAGAAACGATAATTGCATTTTTAATATTTATTGATGGGTAAATAATCATATAGGTAATATTAAATAAATTAATACTAATAGTATATAGCAACAGCTAGTATCCAAAATATATTTTATTTCTTAGTGGTATCTTTTTAATTGTTAAGAAAGAAAAATTTTGAAAAGTTACGCTCAGGAGATTCTACTGACTACTTTGAATACGCGCGCGAACTTATACTCTAACGGGGAGTTTCCAGGTACCTTTAGCGCGAAACTTATTCGACTCACCCGCTTCTGCTCCGCGGGGGGCCTCCACGAAAAGTTTTTTCTGTGGGGAAACCCACAACGACAGCTGAATAGTAATGAAAACAATCTAACTGCTTTTCTATTGTAATTCCGGAACTTGCGCGAACGAGTTGGTCAGATTGGAACACTTCAGTTTTACGACAATTTTTACATTAATCATGATATATGTAAGTTAAAAGTATAAATTATATACACATATAAAAAGAATTTATATTTTAAATAATATATTAGTCAAAATAAATAATTTCAATTCATTCCTTGTAATTTTTTTTCTTGGAAAGCCTAATACTTGATGTGTTATATTTCATCACATTGTTTTTCAAAATAAAAAATGCAAATAAGTTTACTTGTATAATACTTATATTAAATTGTAGTATTAAAAATACGTTATAGCAGTATATAATTGTAAGGATGAGGACCTAAAGGTTTCTTTGTTTAATAAATGTAATTCACTTTTTTTAATAATTTAATTAATTAATTATTAAATTATTAGATTTATAATTATAATTTTTATTAAAATAATATGAAAGTAAATAAAGCCCATTAATTACAAAGTAAAAGTATTTGATAAAAATTGATACAGAAATAATATTTTTAAATAAATAATTTAATGAATATCTCTGCGATAAATGATTTTGATTCAATAAGATTGAATAGAGAAATAATAATGGATTTATTTACATTATTAAAATGTAAATTTATGAATTAAAATTTGAGGACAATTTATGAAAATTAAAAAATTATTCACAATTCAAAAAAGAAGTATAAACACAGAAAAATATCAGATATTTTAAAAAAAGAAGTAAAATAGTAAAAAAAATAGTAATTTACCTTTAACAAAGGTAAATTAAAGCTTGAAATGTAAAGAAGTCTGATTATTTTTTATATTAGACCATAAAGGGTAAGAATCTTCATAAACACTTATGTGCTGTAAAGAAATTTTTCAACTAAATTATCCTAATGAATAAAGAAAATTTTTTTGAATAATGGATAAGTAATGAATGAATTAAAATGATTGTTTAGGATGGTATTCTTTAGTGTAATTGTAAGAATTTTAAAGAGATTTTTTTTATTTGAATATTATTAATATATAAAGAAATGAGCGCAATATTATTATTTTTGCTAATGATTTATACGTTACATATTTCTAAATAAAATTTAAAATATAATCAGGTTATTTAATTTTTTATATTTTTACACTGATTTAGTTTTAGTTGTTTAACAATTATTTTATATTTTTTGTCTTTTTCACTAATATTTTTTTAATCCAATATATTTTGTATAATATATTTATATATTTTTTTTGTTTCATAATAATTTTTTACTTGTTGCATTAATCTCTGTAATATATTTCTCCATAATGTATTTCGTTGTTTCTTGAGTATAATTACACAATCTGTATTTTATCTGTCTCGTTTTATTCCCCATCATAAATATACTTAAAATCGTCATTCTAATCTTTATTTCTCTCCATTTTTCTTTTCTTACTCGCATAGTTTATAATTGCTAATTTAATATGTTTAAGTTCTCTTCAAAATTTCTATTTTTCAGGTTATTTTACAAATTTCTTGTGTAGCGTAGTTTCATTGTCTCTATCTCCTTTCACATCAAATTCTTCCTGTAATTATAATTTCAACATTTAATATATCGATAAAAACTATTTTTTTTGTTCAATAATTTCCTCTATCCCTTTAACTATTCCCTTATTTCCATTGTTTTAATAAAACTTCTGTTTTTCCTTATTTTTATGCCTAATTTGAGAATTCATCCGTCTCGCTGTTTATTACGATATCCTCGAAAATAATGGTCTACTTTGTAACTTCTATTTCTGGTCTAATTCTTTTTTTTTACAACATTATTATATATTACTATGTGTTTTATTCAAATTATATGTACATATTATTTATCTTCTTTGTATTTTCACAACTTTTCCATCCCAATAGTTACTATTTCTACTCCGTCGCATATTTTTATTTTGATGTCTACATAGAACAATCTTTTCACAATAATCAATATTTTTTCTTAAATTATATTTCATACTTTGGTTATAAACTGTGTCTTCTTTATCCATATTATTTTCTTAAAAACTGCATACTAAACAAATAAATGTATTGACTTTTTATCTATTTCTTTAATTTTTTCTTTCTTTCTTCCACTTTTTTGTTTCTTGTTTGTTTTCCAAATTTCATTATTATTGTCTTTCTATATTTAATATGTTCTTAAATTTTTTTTAGGCAATTTCTAAATGATCCTAGTAGCTCATTCAATTTTTTTTTGGTTTTTTTCAAGTAGAACTATATTATTTGAATATGTTAATAAAAAATTCTTTTTTACTTACCTTTACTTTTGAATTAGATCTTTTAATTTTGTCTCTGGTGTTGTAATTTGCCATCATTATATAAATAAAGTGTAGCTGATTGAATAAACTATTCTAACTCCTCTTTTTATTTCCCCAATTATTACCTAATATTGAATTTTATCTTGATTTTTTTTTAATTTTATTTGTCATCGATTAATCACTTTACTGATGTTTTTGCAGTATAATTTCAAATTGTCTCTTTTCCTACTATATAGAAAGTAACCTGTACCTCTATAAACATAGTTTTTCACTATTTTATTCAGGTGTTCATTTACTGCAATTTTTAGCATACATTTCGTATCTGCTATGCTTATTTTTCCTCTAAAGTCGAATTGTACGTCATTATATTTGTTGTTTTTTTTATACTATTCTAATTTTTAAATTTATGTATTAATATTATATTTAAAATCCATTAAAATTAATTCCTCTATAATTTATTTCCTTTAATTTCCCTTGTTAATCGGTCAGCACATCTCTACTTCTCCAAATTTTTTCTTTCTTTAATAGTCTCCTTATAATTCTCTAATGCCTTGAATTAATACTTTTCTTCATAGAATCAAATTTAATTTGTAATTTCATTTTTTCATAGACTTTTTCTCAATTCTATTTTAATTTCAATTCTCAAATTAAAATACACGGTAGGAGGGACCTTGGAGTAGTCTTTTAGTTCACAGTGTGGTAGTCCAAAGATAAGTGATTCGTATAAAAGTTATAGTTAAGTAAGACTGACACTAGGGAGTTTTCATTAAAATGTGAGTAAAATACATTTTAGAGAAGCAAGCAATTAGGACGTTTTTTTTCATTAGCCGTATACGCAATGTGAAGGTTTTATTATTTTCATTCTAGTTTAAGATGTAACTAGCATTAAGATGTAATAGACTTAGTTGTATTATCGATTATTATTGCATAGGATCAACTTCGAACAGTTTTGGAAGATTTGGATAATACAAATTGAAAATAATTTTAATAAAGTCTAAGTTCAAGTTGCCTACAGCTTAAAGTAGAAAATTTTGAACCTGGTGTTTTAATTATTTCAGAGTTTCTAAAATAGTAGATATATAAGTCATCGCAAAAACGAATAATTTTATTTGAAAAATATGCTGTTTCTCTATGTGATTACATAATGAAAGCCTTACTAAATCCATGCTAATAATATAACATTCGAGTTAACAATGTAGTTAAAGCAGTATGTTATATATCGTGTAAACATCAATATGATAATTTTGACTATCAATAGATGATTGTTTTTGGTTATCATTATGTTTATATAAAATAAAAAAAGTAAAAATTTAATTATTATAAATCCTTAAATATTATTTATAAGATCTAAATATGAATGGTATTGATTCGAATATCTTTACAATATTCTATAATATATAAATTATAAATTTGGAAATTATTCGATTACTATTTTTATATATTAGATCTTAACAGTAAACAAAAATATTAGTATTTATGTCAAGATTTAAAATAATTAATTTATTTCAAAAATTAGAATTAATAAATACTTAATTCATTGCAAAACTAATGTTCTAATAAGGAAAAATATGGAACATTTTCAAAATGGAAAAATGTAGTATTAAGATTAAATCAATCAAAATTAATGGTATTTGAGTATTTTAGAATCAGGCATCAGCTGGTGGTATAATGTATCCGGGTACTAAATGGTGCGGTCCAGGTAATCGTGCCAAATCCTATAACGACTTGGGTCATCACACTGCAGAAGATACTTGCTGTCGCGAGCATGATAATTGTCCGGAAATAATACCAGCCCGTCAGTGTCTTCACGGAATTTGTAATACCTCACCATTTACTCGCTCACACTGCGATTGCGATGCTAAATTCCGCAGGTGTTTGCAGACTATTAACACCGAGGTAGCCAATACTTTAGGTGCCTTGTTCTTTAATGTCATACAAGTTACCTGCTTTAAGGAGAGACGTCCTTGTTCACAGTGGCAGAGGTATATCTTTATCAATATTTTCATTACTCTTGATACTTTCAATGTAGAGTGTCTAAACGTATATTTTTAATATTAAGTTTAAAATACGAAGAATTAGACTTTACAATTCCTCTATAAGAGATAAGATTTTTAGTGTTTCTTTCAAATTAACGTTTATTAAAATAAATCAAAAGCAATTTTCTATTTTTAAAAATTGTTTTTGAAAAATATCGAATAAATATTTTTTATAAATTATATAAATATATATCTTGCTTCATCTATCTTCTAAATATATTTTAACCTGATTTTGGTGTAATTATTTTATAGAAACGATAACTAAAATATTAATCAACAATTCAGATAAAAACTATATTTGTTTAAGAAAACAGTATTCAAGGAAAAATGGTGAAATTTTAATATTTTAAATTCATTCATTCATATTTATTTTATATTCAATATTTTTTTTTTAATATAAACTATATAACCAAATTCAAACAGATTCAAATTTATTTATTTAACTAATTAAAAATAAAAATATAATTAATTACTGATATTCCAAAATAAATATCTCAATTAGTTTGTAAGAAAATGTAAAGGAGACAAAAAAAATTATATGCTGGAAATCAATGAGTTTTTAAATATATTTTGTATTTTGATTCATTAAAAAAAATCATATAAATGTTTTAATGATAAAGTAGAATAACTTTATAGAGACATATTAATATAAGATCATTTAAAATGAATATATTAGTTCAAATTAAAAAGAATCAGTTTAATCTGAAATATTGTTAACGACTTTTAAACATTTATTATTATAATAATATATTAACAAAATAGTAAAATAATAATATTATATTATAAGTATAAATATTCTTTTAAGATAGGACTACGAAAAATCACATTTTATATTTCTCGTGCTATAACAAAATTAAATAAACTGTCATTTATCAAAACGCTATTCAAAATTTTAATTCATAGTTCAGTTAGAAATTGCAAAACTCCGAGTATTGAACAACAAAATTAATTGGTTATATGAATTGTAATTATTTATCATTTAGGCACTTTGATGAAGGGTTAGAGAAGGAAGTTAATATTAATATAATAACTTTGTATAGTTACTTTTTTTCGACTTTTTATTATTTTAAAAAGACTTCGTATAATATACATATATATACATATGTAGTAAAGAGATTAAGGATTATGCTAATCACTACAAATAACGTACTTTTATTGTACTATAATTACAAACTTTATTTACAGAAAATATTTATAAAAGCGCGCTAAATATCATTACAAAGTAGACGCTGATAGACTAATTTACAAAAGTGATAATTGTTGAGGTGATCTGCTAGATGGGTATCACTCGTAATAAACTGTAATATAAATAAAAAAGGACTTAATAAAGATACAAAAATTGTTGTTAAAGTAATATAAATATCACCTGTGAGAAAGTTTGACAGAGATTGGCGCCTAAAAAACTTTTGACCAATAACGTTTGTTTTGATTAAAAGTCATTAACGTACACTAATTTGTTCGGCATGCGCAAATGCTAAAGATAATGATCGATTCTAATATTTAGAAGACATCGACACTGATTGATAATGAAGAGATTTTGTTCAAACCGGGCGCGGTCATCTATATAGATAGCACGACTATGAGATTTGCATAAGCGAATCGTAGAATACCACATACAAAAAATATTTCAAATTTCAATTTCACATGTTACACAAATTATATTTCATACTTCGTTCATTCACGTATTACATGAAATTATAATATCTATTTATTGGTAGATATGTTTATATAATTGTATGTATTGTTTTTTGATAGAGTGATAATATTATATAAACCAAAAGCATAATAATTTAAATTATTCGTGTATTAAGATAATTATAACTATTAATAGATTATTTTGTATTTATTAATACTTTTGTATCGATTACACGCAGATAAAAAGTTGACTATTAAGTGAAAAAGAAGGCCGCGTACGGATTTTCTCTTCGTTTACCGAACTGGTTGTTTCTTCTGTATGAGCTGTATTTTCTGTTGAAGCTAGATTTTCTGCTACTGTTCCGCATTCATCGGCGCAATTTAAATGCCCAGAATTATCGAGTCGGCGTATTTTAAATGTAACCTGGGTGCACATTAAAGCATGGCCAACGGGCACCAGATTATTTTTCTGAATGTTTAGGCGGGAGCACAATAAGATGATATTATATTTTGTATGATATATTGATAATATTTCGTATCATCGTTGCAATAGTGGCAAGAAAAGGAAAA
This sequence comes from Platyscapa corneri, assembly GCA_018907185.1. Lineage (NCBI taxonomy): Eukaryota > Metazoa > Arthropoda > Insecta > Hymenoptera > Agaonidae > Platyscapa > Platyscapa corneri. The sequence continues at coordinate 191,381 of JACCHW010000134.1, forward strand.
GTACATCCCAACTTTCTTCGATAAGTTGGTTCACAATAGTTATTATGAAGAAAACTAAAAAATAAACTATTAAAAAGCCTTAAATATTATTTGTAAAAGATAAATATGATAGGTATTGAGTAATTACCAATATTGATTAATAAATTATTAATACAATAAACTAATTTTTAAATATAGGTGATAGTTCAAGGAGAATTTTATAGATGTCATATATTTACGTTGTAAAACTGTTAAATGATATGTTACTTAAAACTGATGAAAATTTTATCCACTAGAATTATAAAAACAGTCCAACTATTTTTTAAAACTAGAAAAAATATTAGATTCAAAATTTTAACCAAATTTAATTTTTAATTAAATTTAGTTAGTTTTATCTTCAATTATTCATATTTTATTTTAGACTTTATTTGTGTTTATTCAAATAAATCATTAGCATTATAAAAATTATTTTGTAAATAAAAAGTTTCTTTTAAAATAATTTAACCAAAGGACTAATTTTACAAAAATCAGTTAACATATTACTAATAAGATATAATATTTTCTAAATCTTTTTGTTTCAATAGTATTAACCTAAATTAAATTAGTTTTAATTAATTAATTTGAGGATATTCATTTTTACATTTATTAGTGGTAATGGTTTATTAGTAATTAATACAAAGATTATTTATTTTTAGAAATGGATATGCAGAAACTGAGTGGGCTCGATTATGTTCTCAGTATAAATTTCAACCAAGCGATAAATACGTGCCATTGATGCCGTTAAATTTGTAACGCAGCTATAAAATTCATCCAAATCTAAGAAAGAAAATCGTGACATTTTCTTCCTATAACAACAATTTTTAATTTTTATACTATGATAAAATTATTGTTATAATTAATGCAACGAAGAAGGTTTTATAATGATTCCATAAGTACGATGAAGCTTTAGTTACAATAGTAATAAGTGAATGACCAATTTTTACAAAATATTATAATGATAAATAGGGAACTAAGGTTTACATGCTTTTTATCTATATTATTATTTACGTCGTAACCTTTCGACTAAAAATTATATTATATATTTTAAAATAAAATTATTATATTGAATTTCTCAGGTTGTAATATGACATCTAAACATTATTTCTTAATTTAGAAAAGTATTATTTTGAGCTGTGAGAATTTAATCATGTATATTTATTAAAACTAGCAATTTTGCACAAACATATTAGTAAAACTTTTATTATTAATTCTTTTAAATCGAAAAATCCTCAAAAGAAATATAACTATTTAAAAATATTTTTATACATTCATGTGAGATTTGTGTAAACTATAGATGTATGATTGGAATTGAAATTCTATTTTAAATAAAATATGTTTATATTTTAACATAGAGTATCGATTTAAATAAAAAAACTGCAATAAAACATGTGATATGTTGTTATTTTAGTTAAGAAGATCATAACAATTATGCAATATTAAAAACTACGTATTTTTATACATAACCTTTAAAAAGAAAAAAAGAAAATGTAAAAAATTAAATTATATATAATTTGACTAAAGATGATATGCCCAATTATTTATAAAAATATTTAAATAAATGATATTAATTTCTAATATGTTTAAAATATATTATAATCGAAATTTCGGTTTTATGGTAAATAACTAAGAATGTATTGATAAATATTTTTTGAAATAAATTAATAAAAATGTATAAATTTTAACATAACGAATTAGCTTATAATTATTACTTATGATAAATATTATTTATAATATAATGGTATAGTTATAGTTAATTTATCGAACAATATATACATTACTATAATATATGATAAACTGTTTTATATATTTAATGTTTACATATGAATTTTACATACAATTTAACACTTAGAAATCTATGCATACACAATTAACTTGCACGATTTTTTTTTCAAACCTACTTTACCTGAGATTTAGTGTTCTGAGAGTTAATTTTACACTATATAAAAAAAATTCACACTTAATTTTACTTTACACATATGGTGTGTGTTATGTAGTTCAGTGCATTTTGTACAGTATTGTAGTTATTCTACATGCCTTCTCTATCTTCTAACCTGCCATAGCCTACCTTCATGTTCGTAAGCTGATGAGTCTTTCCTTAATTACTCTACTATCGCGATATACAATACAGGTATGACAATACATCTATTGACCCCGTTCCATTTCTAAATCTAAATTGCGTTTTTTTCCAATTTTGTGTTCTCCAAAATCTTATCTGTTCCTTTCTTTAATATTTCTGTACATATATTGTATCTCGAATTCATTAAAATGATACCTACAGTATTTTGTTTTTGCACTTTTCCCTTTCTTAGTAGTTAAAAATGACACTGCTCCAAGATTTCCATATGTTTACCCCTGTCATAATTTGTTCAAAAACTACATCAACATGTAAATCACATTTTTTTATCAAATATTTATATTTAGTTGGTTACCCCGTTTTTTCAAGGACACTTTTTCTTTCATCTTTCTACGTCCTGTCCTTTTATGTTGTGTTATTATTGATAAATATTTTCGTACCTTTCAGCTTTCCTTTCAATATCATAACAAATTTTATCACTAAATAAAAACAAAACTACACAAAACAGTTTGATTTCTTCCTTTTTTTGCTATAAGAGTATAAAATTAGATTCTTTTATGAAAGAAAAAGAGTCTGTAGCAATCGAAATGACATCCCATGATTCTATTTGCATATTTGTGATGTATACATATGAAATGGTTATGCTGGGAGAAAAAAAGGTTGCGGAAAATTTTTTTATTTATATATATATATATATATATATATATATATATATATCAAAAATAGATTTAAAAACTTGTAAAATAAAAAATACATAATTAAAAATTAAAATGATATAATTTAAATTAATTTATATATATATATATTATATAAATTAATATAATTTAAAATTCTTTCAAATAGTTCGAAATGTAAATTGTTCGTAAAATATATTAATAGTATTTATATTTTTTTACTTAATTTAAAATAAATTTTTAGGATTTGATTGATCATGATTTGTTATTTAGTAAGTATTTGTACATTGTTCTGCAACATTAAAACGACGTTTTTTCTTGTATGATTGAAATTACTAAACAAGTTATACGTAGAAAGTATAAAAATTATATGTACTATCAAATAATTGATTGATTAATTAACTTATTTAAAAAAAACCATCGAAGTAAAAATTCGTAATAAAATTTTTATTGTTTTGAATACAATTTATATCTTTCAAATTCGATTAAAACACAATATTTTATGAGTAAAGGTTAAGTGCGATAATTGGAATTATGGTTTCTTAATTTAAAATAATATATGAAACTAAATAAAATGTAAAAAATTAAGTTACTTAAATAGAATAATGAACAATTGCAATCGGAACAATTTTTGTGGCTTGTTTTTAATGAAATATTTTGCGCATTTAATAAAAAAATTTTTAAAATGCGATTTCTTCAATTGTTTGTAATTCACTGTAATTGGTGTATTCATTGAAATATAATGCAACTATGTAAATATATAGTGATTTTCGATCATAAATGTTTTCATTATTCTATTAAATTTTTATTGAGAAATTTTTTATTTAAAATTTTTAAATTAAATTTTATTATTAAAATAGCTATCTATAATCATTCCATTATATTATTGATTATTGATATGTGTAATTATGTACCATTTATAAATGGGTAATAAATTTTTAGCAATAAGTACATTTACTACGTGTAGTTAGAAAAAGTTAGATTAGTTTACCTTGAATAAAAACAAATTTTAATCTACTCTTTTGTCATTATTGTAAGCCAGATATTTTTTTTTAATATTTGATATCTTTAATTTATTAAATATATTTATTTTTCTATCCATAAACTTAATTTAATTAAATAAACATATTTATTACTCTATTCATAATCACCAGTAGAGGTGGAAAGTTAATTGAATTATTTATGTATAATTCTTAAATACTTAAAAGAAATAAAGAAAATTAATGTATTCTTTCAATCGTTTCCCACATCTGTGATAAAAAGTTTTTAATGTATTTTTCTTTATTGGTATTTTTTATGAATGCAATTTAGTCATATTAAAAACTCACACAGATAAGACGTTAAACTATTAAATTTCAACGTGACTCACCTTTTCAACACTATTCTTTAATGTTCAATGACATATTTTGATTTCATATTCTAAGACTTATATCAATTATTATCGTTTTTTATTTATATATTATATATTTTTCATAATCCCAAATATTTTTAACGGTAGGTAAATAAAGTAAAAGTTTCGTATCTCAATAATTCAAGGATCTTAATACTCGTCAAATAAAATATTAATTCTGAGTGATGTGTAAGTATTAAATAAAAGTGAACATGATCCACTATTATAAAAATATGTTTCATTAATTGCTTAATAATTGATTACACATTTTATGTGAATCATTTTTATCACAACACGAAAAAGTTTAATATCAAGGATATAAAATTGTAATTAATATTAAATTAATCATATGATAAAGATGTATTGTATATATATATGTGTATATATATATGTGTATATATATATGTAAAATATGATAAACATATTGTAAAATTGTAATAATTGTATAATTATCCAATACTATATAATTACATTTTTGAAAATTTGTTTTAAAATATTCAAACATTAAATTCAAATAATTAAATGTTTCAGAAGCAAAACTAAACCTATCAAGGTAATACCCTGATATTTTTAGTTTTTTTGAAAATTATTGTAATTTTTATTAATTATCATTTTAAAGTAAGCTAAATCATTAAGGAATATTGAAAAATATGGAAATATAGAGCGAAAGAAATAGAGAGAAAGTAAAAGATACATTTATGTAAGATTAAAAGTCCCTTATACAAAATAATGTTTTTTATCGTAAGAATTACTATTATTTATAGCACTTTATATATATAAATATAAAATTTATTAAAAAAAATTTTAAATAAAGGTTCTTTCATTTCCGAATGTGATTAGATGTAGCGAAAAATTATTAAAATTTATTTTAAATATTTTTTTATTAACGATTATTTTTCAATTGGTATTAAATAAAACTATATTGAAAATAGTTACTTAATAGTAAATTAATCAGTACCTTAGAAAAGTTTTTAATATCGAATTCATATTTAATAGAAGATTTATAATTATCTTAAATTATACAAAAAAAATTTTTTTTTAAATAATAAAACTTGTATTACAAAAATTATATATATTTTATAATTGTAAATTTTTATTGACAGAATAAAACATCTTAAAATACAAATAGTTTTCAGAACTTTTTAGATCTGAAAAGTTGTTTATTAAATCTATAATGATTATTTTAAAAGTTCTATAAAACTATTTATTTAAGTTAAGATTATTAATCTACAAAAAATAACTGATTACAATATTTCAATTAAAATTTCATATGTACTTAAATAACAATATTGTGTATATATTTCTCATCTTTTTTTATAATTCATAAATTACAATAATAAAATAATTGGAAAGAATTTTGAGTCAATTAGCAATAATTATAAAATTAAAAAACATATACTTAATGATAGTGCTATCGTTAATGTCGAGTGTAAAATTAAACAAATTTATAGCACAAATTAATTAAAATATGTTTAGTAAAAACTAATTTTTCTAAATCCAAATTGTATAATAGAATAGAACTAATTAAAAATGTAAACCAATTAATAAATAACATTTATTAAAAAATAGAACTTAATATATATATATATACTTAATATAATATAGTTTTCTTTGAAAAATCAGTAATACAGCTTCAAATTCAATTTCAATCTAATTCAAAGTTGATTCCTTCGATATTATACAAGAATTTTGAACCATCAATTTCAAGGTCGAGTTAAAACTTATTAATTATGAAAATTAGAAGTATAGGTGTCGTAATCAATAGCGAAAATAATCATCTATGGAAAGGATGATACTGAAAATATTATCAATAAATGAGTACAGTATCTTACAAGAATTAATGACACACTTTCCATATTTTAAAGAAAAGTCTGAAAATGTTAATTACAATGACTTTTCATTCCTGTACAATAAATAATAAGTCAATCACTTAATGCAGATTGATTTTAAGATCTTTTTAATACTTATTTATTTTAGAAAGATCTTTTTATCAAAAGATTTTTAATTAGACTAGATTTTGATTGTATAAGAGATATTTTTAATATTATTAAAGAATATATTCATACAAAAAATACACGGATAAAGTAAAAAAACTAAGCCGATCGAACAGCGATTTATATATATATATATTGATTTAAACGATTAGCATGTCTATATTAGATTGAGATTATAATTTACAAAGTTATCTCTTTCAATACCAGCATCATACAATATATTTGTTGTATAATATTTATTCAGAATTAAATTTAAACATAAAAATTTTAAGACAAATTTATAGTTATATTTTATTTTATAATTTTTATATTAAAGTTTTACATCGGTTTTAAAAAATATTTTTTCTTTTTATTTGTAAAATTTTGGTTGATAAATTAAAAAGGCATAATATTTACTACAACATATTTATAGATTAAGAAAAATACTAATTTTTATTATCAAAAATACAAATTATATAACTTGTGTGTATAATATAAAGTTTTTTTTTACAATATATAAGAAACTGATTAATAATACGTAAGCAAAAAAGCCACTTTCAGAAAATAATCCGTATGAAAAATTATAAATAAATTAATTTTCGTGAAATACCGTATTTTTACGATGCTAATTTCTACTATAAATTACTATATAATATCAAAGTAATATTTAAAATTTATTAATTAAAGCCTAAAAATTCATTGCTCTTTCCACAAAAGTATCAGTTATCATTTTCGAATACAGCTGCCAAGAGCTTATAGACTACTAAGACAGAAAAATGAATTTGTAAAACTGCTTTGTTTTCGATCAAGATACAACGCACTTGTCATTATCCTTAATAGATGACGTTCCAGCACCTGGTGATCCTGCGGTTGTTCGTCGCCTAGCACAAGCTACCGCATCATTCGGCACATAAGCTAATCGTACACCGCCGTATGCACGCCTAGGTGGTAATACATAAGCCTCTGCATCATCCGAGCTACTCGACGAGCTGCATGTAGAGCAACAGCTTTCTTCATCCTCAGCTCGTAATCGTGTGTTTATTTTACCTGAAACGGACAATTTTAGATTCTTTTCTTTGTTGCTACAACTGTCTTTACAACATTTATTATTTATATTTCTTAATATTATAATTTATGTTTAATAAACTAAAAATTAAAATTATGCAAATTGAAATACCATACTATAATTATCATGAAATTTTTTATTTTGCAATGACAATAAACAAATGAATTTAGTCATATAAATAAAGCATTTTATTTTTACTCGAGATAATTTATTGATTGCATAATTTATATTTTCAAAATACATATGTCAGTAGAAAGTTTTATTTATCATTTATATGTTACCTTTTATAATTATCTTATAATCGAATATTATTAAAGAAGCCTATTGACGAAGTCAATTTTATGTTAGAAATATTATTTTTAACATTGAAGAAACTTATTTATAAATTAATTTATGAATAAATTTATAGTATATTCATAATATATTTATCTATAAATTAAATTTTTTTATGATGAATGATTTAAAAAGAAATATATTTAGGACGCAATTCTTAATAAACAACAACACGAATACAATGAAGAGAAATAATCGATAATTTAAAAAAAGGATCGAGTAAATCGATGATATTATTAATCAATTTATCCTTTAGGTCTTTGGATAATGATTTAGGTAAAGATAATAAGTTTAAGTAATAAATTTGAACACAGTATTACAGTTCTAAATTCAGGTGCTTCAAAAATGCATAATATCAGGTTGAAACTAAGAGAGATTATTTCGTTATTATATGTTGTTTAATATTTAGTACATCTTTAAATTATATTAATTACTTAATTTTCATAGTTATTTTTATTTTAATGATATATACGATTAAACACGTAACGAAAATGGCACTTAAAAAGTATTTAAGCCACCATTACAAAATTATTGTGGTTTAAATACTTCACTTATACCCGTATTATATCACAGATACATGCTTGTCGGAACCAAATCCTTTAAAAAAAGGAGGGAAGAAAACGTTGAATTATAAGACAAGGCATGTTTTATATAAGATTTTTTATTTATTGCGTATAAGTAGTTGATATAATTATCAAAAAGAAGTGCAATAGAAAAAATCTTTTACGGTTAAATTGGATTTTTTTTTTGCATTATTGAATCACTCAAAATGATACAGGGAATCTAATGCCGGAAAATCGTTGAGCACAATACAGACTCTGAGAATAATCGAGAAGATATTATGGTACGAGAGAAAAATAAAAAAATTGCTTATGCATTTTAAAATGATGCAGGCAAAATTATACATCTCCTTTGATTTTGCATATAATAATTCTGAGACTAGTCTCCTGTATATTTTTTTGCATATCGCGTAGATCAAAAAGTTCCAGAGACGTTGTTAAGTTTTTAATTCTTAAAAAATTAAAAATGAACACGCATTGAGTAAGTTCTTTCATAATTGTCTTTAAAGGATAATGTTCATTTGCAAATTCTTTGGAGGGAATTTTTATTTATCAATCGGTACACTATATATATTATAGCATAAGTCTAATGAACGAGATTGAATGAAAAAGTATAAGTTTAACAATATTTTATACTTTTCCTACTCAAAAAATTATAAAAAAGTTTCAATTATTTATATTTCATAATAAAAGAATACAAAATAAAACAGTAAAAGCAATATCACATACATATGTACATGTACGTGTATTTACGTACAAGGCAAGAGTCAAATGGATAATACCAAAAACATTTTTGGGATTATGCAACTTCTTTTATTTATAATAAGTATTGAGATTAAGTGTCAATATTATTTATAAAAATTATTGAATAATTTATTATTCAATTTAATTTTTACTATATTATCGTTCAATTGTATGGTTTGATAAAGTATAATAATAAGTATGTCAATATATATTATTATATATTATTATTATATATTATGCATATTATATATATTCTATATATTGTTAAGTATTGAGGAATGTTATTGAAGTAATAACAAAGATTATTATCTATTTTCCTGTATGTTACAACCATTCATTTTTACATATTTTATTTAAGAATATAAAAATTTTAAAATAATATTTGATTAATATATTTAATGATACTCATACCATAATCGTAATAATAAGTAGTACAGGTCGTAGTGTAATATAGAGTGATAAAAAGAAGGATACATACAAAGAAAGAGTTTATACTAAAAATTAAAATGTCAATCATGGTTCACCGGTAAACATATTTATTTTTACATTTCTTAAACTTATACTTTACTACATTTGGTTCATTTAGTTTACCTCTTATAAGGATGAACAAAATGAAGATCGAATGTTTTGCTTAAAAATATAAAATTGGAAGACCTAGTTAAGATCTGAGACGTATAACTCCGAGATCAGACTTACAATATTGATACTCTGCATTTGTAAATAGAAGCTTATTTCGTTCTAAAACTTATATACGCATTTAAAAAAATATTTCTAGATGCACAACAAATATTTAATTTTGTTTCTGTATTAAAAATAAATCAATTATTGTAGATTATTGTAGAATTGATGGACCATTGTAGAAATTAAAAAAGATTTATCAATTTTTACATGTATACAATTAATAATATTTAATTACCATTATTCTATTATTAAAATATTTATTATTTATTTCGAAATTAATAAATTGGAAAGTTAATTTTTAATATTTATCTGTTATATAGTTTTTTATATACGTATCTTTATTTTTTCATAAATGACATTAAAATAATATTTAAGCTCTAAAATGATTTTTACATAAAAATATGCAATACATTATCTATATTTTGTTTTATAAAACATTGAAATCTTAAAACTTAAGTTGTTATAAGAAAATTATTTTACGTCATATAAGTACGCAGAGATAAACATTTTATTGTTAAAAACTATTAAAATACAATTTTTTGCAACCTTTTTTAATAATTTTTTGTATCAATATATTCTTAATGTAGTTCATATATTCTGTTATAAAAAGTTTTTTATTATATTAAAAACCATATCATTTATTTCTGTTTGTTTCTTATTGAATAATAATTTAGTTGGTGTTTAATTATTAATTTCATTTCATTTATTCGTGCTTTTAAATGAAAAATTTAATTCATCTATTACTTCATGACATCCTTATTTTCAATTGTTGAATTTATATTTTTGTTCAACTTATCAATATATACTCGTGATATACCTATATTTATTAAAAAATAAACAATATCATCATACTTAAATTATTTAAATACAGAAATAAATGCAATACTTCGATCTAATAAAATTTTTTTTAATTACATAATTTTTTGAGTTAATAGTTTTGTAATTAAATACTTTAAAAAATTTTAAAAGTATTACAAAGCAAATGTTTAAATTTCATCAAAAATGGTGTAAAACAAAGTGGTGGCTGTAAATAATGTAAGTTATAACAAAAACAAAACAATAAAAATAACAAAAATATAATAATAATATAATACAACATAACATTATGATTTTAATAACTTACTCCAAGAGGAGCAGCCAGGAACTTCTTCAGGGCGCAGACTTCTAGATCTGGGCACATTCTGCCTTCTAGACTGACAGGGTGAAGGTGGTGAACGCTTGCCATAATGGTGCGAGGTTAAGGATCCCGGAGATGTAGATGCTTCATGCAACAGATCTTCCTCTTGAAATCTGACGCGTCGCGAGCTCGGTGTTACGGACTCAAGACACGATGGTCCAGGCGCAGGAGGTGGTGGTGATACCTTTTCCTCGGGTGGTGTAGATGGTGAGGTAGAGCTAGAAGAGGAGGTTGGTAGAGCCGTAAGGCCGTCCTCAGTTGCTGGAGATTCAGGCATGCAAGTCGAGGATGAGGTGGTCGCTGTTGTCGTACCACCGTTTTGACAGACTAAAATATTAGGTAGCTCAGGCATACTAGAGGCATGCGACGGACTGATTGAATTAGGAATACAACACAGTGGTTCTCGATCGCGTGCCTGCATTAATCTGGAATCAGAAACAAAACATGTTCACAAAGGTATTTCTTCAAAACATAACGTTTCTTGAGATATCTATAAAATTATATTAACCGTAAAATAAAAATTGTACTACATAGTTCGGTATTAGTATTTTTATTAAAATATTTATTGTATACCAGTCTCATAATTTTAATTTTTAAAAAATCTTTATAAAAATCTTAAGATTATCGTAATTTTTTAATATAATAATAATAATTTTTTTTTTTATTTTACTCATATATATATATATTTAAAATGGGCTTTTCTGTTGAAGAAATGAATATTGTCCAGTAATATTAATAGCATCTTTACTATTTTTTTATTTATAGATTACAAAATTTTTCAAATGATATCCAACTTAAAAATGAATGGATCGTGTTCATATGTAAACTTTATTTGGTACTCTTTATGTTAGGTCAAGTGGAAATAAAAAAAGTGAAAGCTAGAACGGTGATTTATTTAGTAGTTAAAAAGATGGTTCGAGCGCTAAAATGAATTTGTGAAACAGCGTATCTGAATGCAGTGTATATACGCGGCAATTATCATTAGCATCCATAAATAGTTTTAAGTGCGCTTTATAGCAATAACTCATATTGTATCGCGCTTTGTAAACTTTTTCCTCGTACATGAATATAGGATGATGTCGAGACTTATTAATAAATATATTATATAGTAAAAATAAATTTAATTTATAATTTATAATTAATAATATTTTATCAAGAAACATATTTTCGAGGTTGTATCTGGAATTTCCTATTATTTACAGTTCAATTGTATGTTATTTTAGCGCAAACAGTTTGATTAAGTTAAATTAAATATAATATGTTAAATACAATACAATATATATTAATATTATCGTATTAAGAGATTAGAAAAAGTTAAGCATATGAAAAAGAACTCTACTGTGTGATATTAATGTTGACTATTAAAAAAAAAAAGTTTATTTGTTATTCAAAATTTGTATTGTGTGTATATAACACTTAATAAATAATTCAGATTTACATAGTTTAATTAATCAATTAGTTTTTCGTAGTTTCATTTAATTAAATTTGAGTGAAAATTTGAAAATATAATGTTATACAGATGATTTAGTATTCATTAAAATTTCTTGTAATAAAGAATAATTTTATCCATGCATAATTTTTTCAAAACAATAATTTTATCATGAAATAAAGTAAATTGACTTTATAAATTGAAGATGAAGTATGTTACGCTTTTGCAAGTTAAAATTTATTATTTTCATTGTTTCAATGAATTGTTTCATTATTATAAATTCCACATTGTACAAAGTTAATTTTTAAAATAAATTAGCAATTATACACTTAATAATGTAAAATGTAACAGCAGGTGCTATTCTAGTTTATAGTACTATTTTAAAACTTATATGAAATTTTTAGAAAAGATGCATAAGAAGAGAACACAGTAAACTATTTGAGATTGTAAAAAGGTAAAATAGCTAGATAATCAAAAAAAGTGAAAAAATTAGTAAATAGTCAACGGTGAAATATGTATAAAATTTTTATAAAAATAGTTATAAAATTAATGCATTTATATTAAGTAAATACATAGATAGCACAAAAAAGGAAGGTTTAATGTCGCATTGTAAGTCACATTGGAGAGAGATAAGATATTTTTTGGTGGCAATATTCGCAAATGCTATAATATTGATAGAGAAGTGAAAGTAAATTATTGTATATATCTAATTAAATAGTCTAATTAATAGTCAAAAGAAAAAAGGGTTAAAATCTAAAATATTTTTTCCCCAAATGATGAGAATAGAAAAAAGAAATAGCAAAAGAAAAAATGAATTGAATATCAATATATAATATATAATAAAATAATAACTATAACTGAGTAAAGTTATAAGTAGGGAAGTAATGGTGGTTCAGAAAACAGGATAAGAATAAAGAGAACCTGAATTTATAACAAGAATAACAAATGATTTCGCAAATGAGGAAGTATGGAGTTAAATAAGTAAACTAATAAAGTATGGAGTATGGATAGAGACTTCATGACTAGGAACAAAAAGATAAAAATGCTGATTTAGAACGTGTCGAAGAGATATGCTGGAGAAAAGTGCTTAGAAGTTCATGACGAAACATGAAATTCTAGGAAATATTCTTATGCTGCGGAAAGAACGATAGAGGAAATTTATCGACTGTACGATAGAAGAATATAATATAAAAGAGATACTGTCGAGAGAAAAAAACAAGAAAGGTTGGTCAAAAAGGGAGATTTTTTGGATATAAAGAATGCAAAAAATAAATAAATAAAGTGCTATAAATGAAAAAAGAAAATAAGAAATAATAAGGTATACAAAAAACGAAGATTGATGTGATAGTAGAGTGAATATTAGACTATATATAATAGAACATAAAAAAAAGTTGAATAAATGAAAAAAAAGAAGCGGAAAGTCTAAAACTAGGTTAAGAACAAAAAACCGAAGGTTTATTTGTTCAAAATAGTAAGAAAGAAGAAGACTAAAGAACTGTTACATATAGTAGTATACAAAACTGATATATCGTTATCGAATTATGTCATAAAAAATAATAAATCAAATATGGTGATAGACATTACTAAGTTGAAAAATAGAACAAAATCTAACGATCAGCTTTATATGTGAGAACGAATTCGGAAAGAATTATTCAACTTGATTTATTTAGAGTAAAAATCTGTAAGTAGAAATTTTATAATAAAATGAAAAAAATTATGATAAAATTATAAAATATAAAATAAATCTTAAGTATCGACAAAAAGATACCAGCATGGATAATTGTAATAGAGACAAAAATAGATCTGATAAAAATAAAAACGGTAAAGAAAAACATGTGATTAATAAAATAAGATATTATGACAACATCAATTAAGTAAGAGTTTTTAAGAATTAAATTATAGTTGGAAAAAATTGAAGTATATCAATGAGAGATGGTAGGGGTGAGAGAGGGAGAAAGAAATAACATTATAAACAGATGGAATTAAAAGAATAAAATTCTGAAAACGTGCGAAGTGGTTCTATTATTATTAGAAAAAAATTTGAAATGGAAAAACATTATTGGTAGAAAAAACAAAGTTAGATAAACAGATGCAGACCTGAGTAGGAAAAAATAAAATAAACATCTTTTAATAAGATTTAAAAGAATATGACAATAAATATATCACTAATTACATTTGGAGGATTGTAAATATACAAAAAATATATATTCAAAAGAATGGATCAAGATTTTGAAAAGAGAGAGAAACCGTCTTAGTTATATTTATAACGATTCGGAAAAGTAAAAACGCATGTAAGACTTAAAGAAAAATCTAAGTATAAATGAAAATATAATAGAATATAGAGTAAAAAATATTGTCGTGTAACTACATTCTAAATTTCAAAGTTTTATCCTTGGTGCAAGAGTTTTGAAGTTCTATTACTAGTTATTTTCTTATACTCCGATAAGTGGCTTAAACGTATTCGACTATACAAGTTCGTGTTTCAAGGAAATCACCATATAGGCTAAACAATTATTTTTTGTTTGCGCATAAAACATAAAGACTAAGATACTTGTAGTCGAAGCATCCAAGCGCCTTTAGCTTAAAACTAATTTAAAAATAATTTAAATGTAAAAACTGCAAGCGATCAGTTAGGAGAATAGGCACGAGCAATTAAACATGTACCAGGTAAGCGGATGAGTCGAGAACGGTACGAGAGCAAGGCCGATAGAGGCAGGCCTATGCCGTGGGGCTTAATAACGGCACTCACATACACACAGTGTAAGCAAGTCACAAGCTGCAGAATTCACCCTGCCAAGACTATCTCTACTTCTTTTTCCTTCTCTCTTACGCTCACATACTCTCTGCACTAGCTTTTCTCTCCTTCTCTCTCGCTCTCGCACGATTTCTAACCTCTTGCATTTACCCAGCTCTCTACCTACATTCTTCTTGCTCCCTCTCACAAGTAAAAACCGAAATATCACGAATTGTTTTTTTCGCGATGCGATATCCCACGCATGCGAATTGAACAGAGGTTCATCTAAAAGGCTCATACAGCCGATATCAACTCGCGATCAGAAGGGAAGGAACTTAGCGCGATTTTTCCGTCGTGAAGGACCGGGGATAAACTTGCGCTTACGCATACTTCTCTTGATCGCGTATAAAATTTCGTCAACCACCCCAGAGAGCCCTACATCCTCTTTTCCATCTTTTCAACCCCATCCTTTTCGCACGGGAGCATTGAACCAGCAGTCGGACTCGGATATCGTAAAGGCGCCGTGGCGTAGGGGGTTTACTGTCAGGGTAAATGTGGCCCTCCGCAAGGAAAAATTGATACCGCGTGTCATGGCTCCGGACAAACACGAGCTCGAGTGGGGAAAGATTTATTTTTGTTGGATTATTACTGGGGAAATTGACGCGGAAAGGCGGATCGCTTAGAGCCACAAGAAGAGAATTTCGAACCTCGGGCGATCACACAAAAGAAATTTAATAATTAAACAAATGAAAAAGTTGTCGATTAGACTAACATACACGCGTGTGCAGCGACGTCTCGTCTGTCATGCGATAGCTTGTAAGAACGTTTAATTTATTTTTTTTTATTTTCTGTTCATTCGGTGGAGGTGTTAATTTCCAGGTCCAGGAACGCGATAAATAATAGACGGGACGTAAAATTGAGAAATAAATCATCATATCCTATTCTTTCTAATAATTACGGCGAACGGTTAATGTTTAGTTCGATTTAGTTTATATTAAATATGAATAGAGATTTAGATTTCATTTTTGTTTATACGTAAATGCGCATAAATATCTAGATTATATTTAATACAGTTAAATTAAAAAACATATAGTGTATTAGCTTAGTTCTATTTTTAAAAAATGTGTCATAGCAACTATAGTTTACCTATAAAATACAAAATATTGAGATTTACCTTTTTATTTGTAAAAGCAAGTATCGTATACTGTTTACCGTTATGTAAAAATAACGCATTGTACTCATTTTTTGTTAAATATGCACGACTTATGTTAGCAGTATTAAGTTTAGATTAGTTAAGCACGTGAGTAAATATGACGAAAAAATACAAAGAAAGAGGTGTCTATAAATATAACGACTTCGATTGTATAATTAATAAGATCTGATTAAATCGTTACTCATAAGAAAGAAAATTATAAACTTTTGTAAATTTTCTACATCCCTCCTAACCTTCAACTGTAAAGCGACGTGATCGTCAACAAACTTAATAATTCAATTATATATGTATTATATATTTATATGAAAAAACTAACTACTTAACTACTATTTTATCTTTTATACTATTTTTGTTATTATTATTATAAATAAATTATTACATTTATAATTTTTTTTGTATTAGATAATAATAACTGCTGTAATATAAAAACTTAATGAAAATAGGATTCATATTTTCTTAATTAATAATAATAATTAAATAAATATTAAAATATATTAATAAATTAAAATAAAGCAATATAAAAAAATTGCAAAAAGAAATACCATAAATAATTATTTCTTTAACAATCATAACATTATATTAAAGAATATTTATTGAATAAATATTATTATTTGGAAAGTAAATCTATTTAATAATAATGTTAATTCTGTAAATTAATATTTAATTTATACATAGATACGTCTGATTTATTAAATTGTTTGAATTAACTTAAAATTAACCAAAAAATAATTGTAAACAATTAAAGGAATAAAAAATTAATAATGTAACATACCTAAAACGTTATCAAATCTAGTGTTTTAATACATTATTCAGTAATATTTCAATTCATAAGTTGTTTTTATGATAAATATGAATAAGGTTAAAAATAATTCTGTAAATAAAAAAAATTTTTTGCAAATTATTGACCTCCCAAGATCAGTAATCGGTTCTTCAAAATGTGGATTGCGTTCCTGCAAGAGCTTTTCAAGATTCCTCTCAAGCAGTACGCGGTCAAGACCTCCCAAATGGGAAGCAGTCTCCCCATCTGTAAGGAATTCATTGTTTGTTGTTGCCGCAATCACTGGTACATCAGTGAGCAAAATTGAAACCTGGTGCTGGTATCGCTGCTGTTGTTCTCTTAACATTCGTGGTGAACTTTTCGGGGATCCGGAACCGTGACTGGGTGACACACGAAATGAAGAAGATGAAGATTCGCTGACATTTATTGCTGTCCCATGCCTTTTGGATATTCTGGAAAACAATATAAATTGTTTATTTATTTTATTTTTAGATAAAAAGTTTTTTATTTTAAAGAATCCAGTTTTAAGTACTCTTAATGTATAAATATCGCATGTGTTAAAGAGAAAATTTCTATTAGAAATTATAACTAATTAAATTATATAAAATTTAAATTAATTATGGATTAAAATTTTTTTATTTATGTATAAGAAAATTGAAAATTACTTTGATAATAATTTAATATCAGTTACTAAAATCTGAAATTATTTATGTATATTAAATGCACAGTTATTACAATAAGAAATTAATATTTCTTAATTTTATTAGTTTAGTGTTTAATATCAATAGAAACATCAATAAAAATATTGTTTTTTATACTACTTAGGTAAAATAAAATTGTACACCTAATTGAATTAGAATAAAAATAATTATTGATCGAAATATTAAAAGAATTATCTTTCAATGGGTCAAATAAAAGTGGAAAGTATTTTGTAATAAATAAAGCACTTGTGCGATCAGTATATTCCAACAAATAATAAAAAATGCAAACGCCCTGACGCAAAACTGTTTATCATTATAAATAATGTAATAGGTGATTCCAACTTTATTTCAGGTAAAACTGTTTATCTCGCATTTAACGCTATGCCGAACGACTTACCTTATACATCTAACTCATCTCATTTTTGTCAAGTTCATTCTTCTTAAATAATCTAAAATACTCTGTTTATTGATATAAAACGACACCTGTTACATATAATTGCTCTCATTAAGATTCTCAAATTTCACGAATTAAAATCAAATTCTAATAACTCATTCATAATTTTAAATTGTATAACTTTATTCCGAAAACCTTATAATTCTAATTTTAAAATATTACTTTAGGAATTTATAAATAAATAAAATTAATTTTTATATTAAAAGAATTGAAATTGAATCAAAACTCCAAAATCTAATGTTAACTTCATTACAGTTGTTAAATTAAATTTTTTAATATTAAGACATATTTTTTATAATTATAAAATTGAATCTACTATACGTCTAATATCTTTAGTAATTATAAGTTTAAAGCTTGCAACAGTGTGCGTATTAAAAATTTAAGTTTGTTTAAAATAAATAATTTCTCAAAAAACTTTAAAAGATAAAATTATTTTTATCATTAAAAGTAATATCATTCCTAAAAAGTATTTCATTATAAAGAGTAAAATTTAGAAAAAATTCAGATACGAAATTTCAATTAATAAATTATAATTTATTGTATGATAGTACTTGTTGAAAAATTATATTATTAATTGTACCGTTAATACAATTTACTATGCACAAATTCTGATAGGAATATTACTTTTTCAATATAAACTTTCAGCGAAACAAGTTAAAATTACATAAATATTATGTTAATTATATTTATGCGTTAATAAGTAGTATAAAATTGATACCCCATCTATGCACGATGCGGAATAAACTGTTAATAACATTAAGAGTTTTTTTGTGTCTTTAAATAACAGCTAAATACAACTATATATACATAGCAATCTTATAATACATATTTCAACGGAATATGTTATACTTTACTATATTTCATTTATTTCCTTCATTTTTTCTAAGAAAAAAGTGGGAATAAAAAATAATGTTTGTTTTAATGTTAATTTTTTTAATGTTTTCATTATTTTCGTGTGTAAGTAGCGAATATATTCTGCCTAAAAATATTAATAATATTATTGTAATATCTGTATTTTATTTATATATTTTTACACTTTTTACACTTTAAATTATTAAAAGTATAATTTCCGCAGTAATTTTGAATACGTAATTTCATATACGTATACATAATAAGTATAGTAATATGATACTGGCTTTAATTATACGTAAATTTAATATTTTCTTAATATAGTAATACTTTATTAATAATTTATTACGTAATTTAGGTATACATTTATATAATTTTGAATGCACGTTTAATATCGAAAAATAATATTCGTGTTACAATGTGTGGTAAATTTAAAATAGATGAACATTTTAGAGTATTATTACCACCAAAATGGTATTATTTAATTAAAATTTAAGTTGTACTTTTGACTATCTATTAGAGATGGTTTTTAATAGTTATCTCTTTTTTTTTAAGATTAGAGGATTGTATAGGTAAAAACAAAAAACAAGGATGATGGAATTGGAGGTTGGTTGGATGTAGAAGGAAAATATAAAGAGAAAGTCACAAGATAAAGATAGTAAATGTGTAAGAAGAGGAGCGGGTAAGATGGATTGAAGAAAAAGGTCTATTTATAGCGAATGGAAAGAATGAAAGGATGAATAAGAAATATACATTTAGCAATAAAATATGGGGATCAGTTAAAGATTATGTTTTAATTAATCTACAGACAGAGGAAATGTCAGAATAGGTGTGGGTATCAGACACGTTGAAATTGGACCAGCCTTACAAATAAAGATGGCATGGAGTGAAAAGAGTAGCTAGCCTATTTGAACGAAGAAAGACTCATACAAACTAAACTTATTTAGTTAGTTAATTTACAACTCATTTACTAACTAATATTAAGTACCAAATTTGTCAATCTTACAAATAACTACACGCTTAAACTGCGACTTCATTTACACTCAAGCAAGTTATTTAATGTTATTATTGTTTCTCTGTTATACATTAGTTATAATTGCAAATCTCAAATTATTGTACTTATAACGCACGGTCTCAATTCATCAGTACTTGTAACACAATCGAAGATAGATTATTACATTAATTTTAAATTCAACATTACTTATAGAAATTATAACTCTTAAACTTCCTCGTCGAGCACAATACTACCTCGATATTTGTACATGTATGTTTGTCTGTCGTAACCTTGTTTGTAAGAATTAAAAACATTTATATATATATTGTTTGCAATTTTCATAAATTAATCCTCTTTAACTACTATATCATTCCTACTTATTATTATATATGCGTTTGTATATGAGTCTACGCTTTTAATTTAATTGCAAATATTCTTTATTAGATAATTGTTTTCAGCATAATTACATATTATTGCCATTGTCCAAATCATTTAACACAGTTTAGATCAAGCAAACAGAAAATAGTTATATATAACAATAAGTGCATCAAATTAACTGTGTTATTCGTTTATATGTGACCGTTCTATTACTTTGTATTAGTTTTAAGTCGTTCGTTTATTAAGAACAATTTATACTGTAAAAATCAGTCAATCAAGTGAAATTAAAATTAAAGATTAAAACATAGATCTCATCAGTACCAATTGCATTCGCTTTAAGACCTACTCCTATCCATTATAGAACATTTGCAATATAGAACTCAAAACAATGATACATATCTTAGAAGAGTATAATAATGTAGGTGACAAATTGTGTAAGTGGAAAGATTTTTTGAAAAAAGAATGGAAAGATATATGCAGATTACAAAAGATTCACTGAATCAAAGAGAGAGGGGGGGGGGGGGAGAGTGAGAGTAACGAAAAGGAAAGAGAAAGACAAATAATAGGGGATGTCTAGGTTTCGGAAAAATACAAAAGGAAAGATAAGTAAGAGAAAGAAAATAATTTATTAACTTAAGGCAAAAGTACGGGTAAATAGCAAAAAGTGATTAAAAAAATAAATGTTTAGAACTAAGGCAAATACAAAGTATGAAATAGTACTAATTTACGTGTATTAAGGTGGATATTACGGGTTTAGAATTACGACAAATGCAACTTATGAAATAAATCTAATTTAGGTGTATAATAATGAAGATAAAGCGTTTAGAATTTGAGTAAATTCTAAGTATGAAATAAAATTAATGTATGAGTATTATAATGTAAGTCATGTGTAATATAACAATGTATATATTATTCAATAAAGAAACTTAACTAAACTAATATAATTCAACCTGCATATTTGAATCAAGAATAAAAAAAATATCTATTTGTAAAAAATTTTTTAATTTAAAACCGAAAAAAAATTATTTTTTATTTTACTTACCTATGAAGGGATGGAGGTGCAGGTGTAGGGCCGGCAGAAGAGTCGCTGGGTGTCGTGGGTGGTTCACCTTTGCTACAAGCAATGCTGCAATATATTGAATCACGACGGGGTAAGAATGGCCTTCCCAGTAGTGATGTTCGGCAAGTTGCACAGCAAAAGCAGCATTCATTAGCATGCCAGTGCTGCCCTTCGTGCGACATCTGACCTTGGTCTACACCAATAGGCTCGCTGCAACTTTCGCAATACTCGGCAAACGATACATCAAAACAGTGTAGACAATAAGGCCTACCCTCTCGCATCACGTATCTTTGACCACCAAGCTATAAAAATTATATCAGTTATATGGTTATGAATTCCCTCGAGTTTTTATGTTTGTTGTTGGAATTATTTATTCAAACTCAGAAAGGCCACTAAACTACGCTACTAGGATCAGCAACTATTCACTATCATATATAGAGTAATTATATAATTTTCTAGATTTTATAGAATGCAGTATATTTTCAAATTGGATTTAAACAACGGTTATCATCAACGAAGAATTTGTGCCACTATATAATTGTAGCGTTTACTTTGAGAAATTACGCTTTACGTGTAAGGGGTGGCCCGATGATTGTTTTTCGCGCGCCAAGGCTTATGACAATTTGGTGCTGCGAATTAAAATACAAGTACGGGTGTCTCGCGCTTTTCAAGTGTCAGCGGATTCTTTGATTTTATTATTACTTAGATTTTAAGTATATCTTTAACGTAAACGATTGTGGAATTAAACATCTGGAATTCTGCGGAATTATAATAGAATTTTTAATTTAAACAATCAAAAAGAGTGTTGCACCTGTTACCGACCCCGCGGTCGACCAGTTGAACTAGTACAAGCGAACTAGTTGCACGCGCCACTTCGCATATATTTATACGATATTTATTAAGATACATTTCTTGTAATTAATAAATAATTATATACCAAAATAACTGTGTTTATTATTTACTTACCCTCACAACTACATAATTTTTATAATTCTCAAAATAGGTTTATTATAATAGCTATAAATATGGCTCTCATACAACGTAACAGAGATGTTTGATGTTTTTTAATAGGCAAACAATAATTATTTTAAACTCAACATATTTTTAAAATATAAGAATTAAGTATACTTAGTCACTTATAATGTTATAGACCACCGTAATTGTGTAAAAAATATTCTGTCACGCATTAATAAAACTCGCTTAACCATGAATCATAAAAAGAGCAAATTTTTTAGTAAAAGACGTACTAAAAGTAGGAATTTAGAACATGTAATTATGGGTCAAGTACTTTTTAAAAACTTATTGTAATACTTATAAGTCGAGTATATAGCAAATATTTATTTAATATTTATTGTAATATCAACCAGCGCATATCATATTGTCTTACTGTAGCATTACAAGTGTAATGGTACATGTGATCGGGTGTTATTGCGAATCAACAATTCTCGAACTCGGTTTATAAAACAAGATTGCTTTTGAAATCTATAATTTTTTTAAGGAGAACAATAGATACGTTCGGTTTTTTCCGTTTAACCATTTTTGTGACAATAACAAGTTCCATTCTAAATAATCTTAAATTCAAAAGTAATAAAAAGATACATATTTAAAAAGTAAATAAAGAAACAAAATCGACACCTGCAGCAGTGAGAACTTTCAGATCCTCTAATCAGAACTCTAGATGCTGGCAGCTGCCAATTTAGCCAATAACCAAACCCTTTTGAATACAAGGGTAGAGGTAACACTCTACTAGTATAAAAAATTGTTATAAAATTTAACTAAAACATAAATAAAAGCAAATAAAGTTTATATGTTTAATTTTATATTTTATATTGTATATTTTATATTTATATTTGTATATTAATAAAATATCAGAAATCTCACCATTTTAAGTCATATTATTAAAATTATATATAAAATAAAAATTATTAAAATTCTTGCCATCGAACAAAGAACATATCTCTATATGACATTTACGAGTTGCCAAGAATTGAAATCATGGAGGCAAATCTTATTTATTTCTTGTACTTACATTAATTGATAGCACTATGTAAAGACATAATAAAATTTTCCTGGAGCTGTTAAGCCTTTCAATAATACAAAATTGAATAAATTTTACTAATTATTTTAATGGGAAAACCTTTAAACTTTTAAAATATAATATTTAGTGGAATCTTTCTCTAGATCAGTGAAGAAATCATTCAAATATAATATTTATAGACTTATTCGTACAGTAATTACTTTCTTAGTAACATGAAATTCTACTAATTAATAAGTTTACGATTCTCATTTATTATATTTCAAGATGTTTAAGGTGTTTTTGTATAATAATAGGATAAAATAATATTTCAACAACTCACACAGACAAAGGCATATTTGCTTTTAAGTAAGTACCATTTTAATACAAGCATTAACTCGATCACATGTTCTATGGTATATAATTTTTTTGGTCGTACGAAGAAGCTCAAAAATATAGAAGTTCAAAAGAGGTTTCAGTTTAAAAATAGCAAAAAATATAAATAAAAAGTTAAACTGTAAAATATTGTAGTAATTACAACCAAATTTAAGAATAGTAGGCAAAATATATATACGATGCAAAATACGAAGATACCATCTATAAAATACATAATAAACCAAATAATTAATTATTGCCTTGATAGAAACAAAAAATTTCTTTAAAGCTTGCTTTTAAATATGATGGCCTCACCTTTATTAAGTCAAAGTATAAAACTATTATTTATATGATATAATAAAAATATAAGAAAAAGTAGAAATAGTCGCTGCAGAGAGTGGATTATTGTAAAGATTGACATAAAAATAAGAACAGTTATTAATTGGTTAATGCAATAATCGTGTAAAAGCATATAAGTTCTATATCACATCTTAATAATCAATTTATTGAAAAAATTCGATCGGTAAAACGGAGGTATCTTAGATTTTTTACGTATTATAAGCTTCCCAGTAAACTCAGTATTATATAAGCTAATATATTCAGAAAAAATTAATCTAATTTGTATACATATAAGAGTAGATTTTAATAAGAAACTGCAGAAAGAATATCTGAAGTGTCAAATATGTGTGAAGGGTTAGCCTACATATGAACATAGGTAAAATTAGAATTACTAGGAAAAAACGAATTCAATTAAAGAAAATATGTGATATGGTATTTTTTCTGTTCTCAAATACTTTTTCTACAGTGATGCGAAACTACATCGCCATTGAAAATTATAGATATATCTAGAAAAAGGAATGGTTATAGGAAGATGTGGTACATACTTATATCAACGTATGAAACGGGAATTTAATACACAAGTAGTCGTTTCTAACTCTTTTTTCTAGACCTTACGTATTTAAGCATTGTTACAACTACATCATATTTTTTATTATTTTAGTTCTGTGACAGCGTAAGGGAGAGTATATAAAAAAAAACAGAAGAGAAAAGAGTAATACAATTCGATCATTGTTTAGAAAAATAATATAGATATGGATTATTATATAAAGATTTAGAACCCTTACTTAAAACCGTTGCTAATGTTTCATTAATTTCTGCTAATTCAAATCATTACGAGTTTTTTGTATTTCCTTGAAATAAAAATTTCAAGGATTTCATGTTTCATTCGATATAATGATTAATATTAGAAAAGAAAACCAACAGCTATTTGGCAAACTGGAATAAAGCTTTAAATTGATCTTCCTTAGCACCCATGAATTACGCAAAGTACTTTGGGTAGAAGAAAGTCTCAATTCCTATATATAATATTTATTTTGAAAAAACCTTGCAATCAAAATTACTGATGTGAAACATTTATTAACAAATTTGGATAATTCATAAGTAATAATTGTTTTTAATAATAAAATACTAATAATTAGAAACATTTTATCATATTTCAATAAGTTATATAAGAAGGTGAAAATCGTTTAAGGTTTATTATATAAGCAAATTATTGAAATTTTGAACGATTCCAGATATGTTTAATTTTAAGTATTACTTATATTTCAGCCATCATAATAATTAAAAACTCGAGTGTCCGAGGCAAGGGACAAGTGGTTATTTATGATGGCTTCGCGTTACTTCTAATGTTTTTACATTCTTATAGTAGTTGCCCAATATGGACACGTTGTTTAGGTAATATACAAATAAGTATAACTTGCCTGAGACTTGCAAGACTAGCACAAGCGCGACAAGTCATTTTGCTAACGTTTAGTAAATTACAATTGTATTTTAATTATAACATTTTCGTTGTATTTAATGAATACTCTTAGCAAATTGTTTGAAATTTAAATCCAAAATTTTATACTTCCTTTAACAAAAATAAAATATTGATATATAGTCAGTTAATGTTTTCTTTCTTTGTTGTGTTGGGTTATTCTTTTGTAATTTTTTGTGATTTTTTATTTTTTTTAACACAGCGAATGTTTTTATTTACAGCCCATGTACAAAACTCCTAATATGATCAAAAGTAATCTAAAAAAATATCAAATTTTAAATAAAATCTATTCATAATGACTAGTCAATACTTTTTTACAGTTCTTTTTTCGATAACAGATTATTGAAACAATATATTCAAATAATATATCGTAAATGATTAACGTTGATAACTTAGTCAACATTTATGTTTAAAACTACCTAAATTGATAGAACATTTTTTTCAAATGTTCTTTATTTAAAGTATTTAAAGTTAAAAATTGTATTTATTTATATACAATACAAATGTTAAGGTATTAGATATAGTAAACTTTTTTTTAATAATTTTTGGATGTATACATTGTACATTGAATTAATTAGCAAAATAATAGATTTTGTAATGTATTAATATAATATAATAATTGATAATTGCTTCAATTCAAATAAAAATTAATTATTAAATTCATATATAAAAAATGATCATATTTTAAATATTTTAAGTTACGTAATATTGTAATGTACTTAAATACTACTCGTACACACTCTGTACTGATTACCGAAAACGACATAGCAATTGAAGATTCTTACCCTATTCCGAATATTTCTGAAATTTTAGATCAATTAAGAAATTCAAAATATTTTAAAATATTAGACTTAGCATCAGGATTTCACGAAATACAGATGGATCTTCGTGATAAAGATAAAACTGCTTTTTCAACAAATTTCGGGCATAAATTTAATCGTTTACTTCTCGGTAAAATTCTCCTGCTTGTTTTTCTCGATTAATATTAACAGCATTAGCTGGAATCCAAAGAATTCGCTGTCTACTGTATTTAGACCATATTATATGTTATGCAGACTCGTTAGAAAATCATAATAAAAAATTAAGAGGAATTTTTCAAAGGTTACCAGAACATAATCTTAAATTATAACCTGATAAATGCGAATTTTTAAAATGCAAAGTAATGTACTTAGGCCATTATATAACAAAAGAAAGCGTGAAAGCTGATCCGGAAAAAATCATATCGGTAACAAACTACTAGACTCCAATTAATCAAAAAGGCATAAAATCTTTTCTCGGATTATTAGGGTATTATAGAAAATTTATAAAAAATTGTAGTAAAATTATAAAACCATTAACTTCTCTTTTAAAAAAAGATGTAAAATTTAATTGGACCAGTGTGCAACAAAAATCATTTGAAAATCTAAAATCGCAACTAACTTCTGCCTCTATGTTACAGTATCCAGATTTTGAAAGAGTTCATAAGAACTAACGATACAAGTAAATTTGAATTAGGTTGTATCTTATCACAAAAGAACGGAAAATAAGATTTACCTATAGCATAGGTTAGTAGAACTTTAAATCGTGCCGAATCAAACTACTCTACTATAGAAAAAGAGATACTTGCTATAGTATAGTATAGTATGGGCAGTAAAACATATTCCGTATATATTCCAACCATATTTATAAGGGAGAAAATTTAAAATTATAAGTTATCATAAACCATTATTATGGTTATTGAATTGAAAGGATCCAAGTTCAAGACTTTTTTAATGAAGATTAAAATTAGAAGAATACGAATTTTTCGTAGAATATAAAATCGGAAAAATTAACTGCAACGCTGACGCACTTAGTAGAATTCCACAACTATTAGAGTTTAAAGAATTATTTAAAATTCGCGTAAATAATCTATATATAAATATTATAAATTCAAATAATAAAAAAAATTCTAAATCTACTAAATCTACTAAATCTACAAGATTTAAAGAAGCATTTTGTAAAATAAATTCTATCGAATCTACAATATCGCCAATTAAATATAATAAAAATAATAACTCTTATAAAAATTTTAGAGAAGATCTAAAAGCAAAAATAATTTCATACGACAAAATAAACAAAAATCATGATTCTATATTTTCCGCGAAAAAGAATTATGCTATTTGCATATCTAAAGACTTCGATTTCGTAGAAGGATTTTTGAAAGAATTTAATAAAAAATATAATAATATATAATATCTAGAAACTCAAAACCGATGTTATATGTATACATATACGATGTTATAGCAGTAAAAAAAATAAAAATTGCACTATTTATTATCTCGTTGTAAACAAATTCTACTGGGATGACTGTGAACTCGAAAATTTATTTAAATATTTAATAAACTTATGTGGACTTTTAATAAAAGAAAAACAAAATGAAATCAATATACCACAAACCTTAGATAAATCTATAATATCTAAATACAATATTGTGAAATCAATGTTTAAATATATTCTTAAAAATACAGACATTTCAATAAATATATATTTAAATCATTCATATTATTATACTATCATCATACTCTAAAACCCAGCGAAATCAAAGCTATACTACAAGAAAATCATTGTTTATATAGCGCTGGATACCCTAGATTTCATAGAACTTATAACAAATTAAAAGAAAATTACAAATGGAGCAATATGAAGAGAAATGTTTACAAATTTATAAAAAATTGCAAATCATACCAAACAAACAAACTTATTAGAAATAAAAAGAGAAAACCTATGGAAATAACAACTACTTCAACTAGACTATTTGAAAGAATAGCTCTACTAATTGGTCTACTTACTCTAACAGAATCAGGTAATAAATTTATACTAACACTGCAAAACGATCTGTCTAAATTTACTCTAATTTTTACAATACCAAATCACGAAGTCAAAACCATTGCTCAAACGTTTACGAAAAGATTTATTTGCATATTTTGAGTACTAGACAGTGTACTCACTGATAAAAGTAAAGATTTTACATCAAATTTGCTCAAAGATATAGCAATAACAAATTTATTCAACAAATTCAAACAACACCTTATCATCTACAAACAAATGGTACCCTAGAAACAACACATCAATCTGTAGTTGATTATTTAAAATATGATTGGGATGAATATTTAGATTATTTTTCTTTCTCGTTTAATACGACACCGCATAGTTCTACAAATTATACTACATACGAATTAATATTTGGCATAGAACCAACTATTCCTTCTACTATCATGGAACTTATTGAATTTAACTATATATATGAAGATTATCTTATAAATTTATTACAAAAATTAAGAAAAACAAGAGAAATAGCAAGAAACAATATCATAAAATCTAAAAAACAAAATAAAACTATTATGACAGGAACGCAAAATCTACAAATTACAATATCGGGCATAAATCTACTTAAAAACTCAACAATTTCCTAAATAAAAAAGTTAATCCCTCATTATCACGGTCCTTATGAAATAGTCGATACAAAAAAGATACAAGTGCATGTAGACAGTATAAAACCAGGCTACTCAAAGGCATAAATAAAATTCAATTTTTTATTTCTTTTTTTAATAATGTAGGAAAAACAAAGAAAAAACGAAGCGATTCACAAAGTAATGAGATACGGTTTCAAACTCATGCAAAAGAGAAAATGATGTCGAAAAAGGAACTAACACCAAGGATACCGCAGATC
The DNA here is from genome assembly GCA_018907185.1 of Platyscapa corneri. Lineage (NCBI taxonomy): Eukaryota > Metazoa > Arthropoda > Insecta > Hymenoptera > Agaonidae > Platyscapa > Platyscapa corneri. Next base: position 220,554 of record JACCHW010000134.1, read on the forward strand.
CCTTAAGGAGAAAATAGATTTCGTCACAAAAATCATGTACCGACGCTCCGAAGAGTTTAGAACAGCAATCCGCTTGTTAATTTGCGAAGTCCGTGCAGAGAAAAGAGTGGCACGACACTACTACTAAAAGACAACGATAAAAACCAGCATGATTGTACATGGGTGCCACCGAATGATGCACAAAGTGTAAGATACGCGATATTAAACAACGTGGAGGAGAAAGAAGAAGAAAGAGAGAAAACTTATGCTTAGAAGTTATATGAACTACCAGAAGAAAAACCCAAATAAAAAAAAATATTTTTACATATTAATATTATACATACATATTATCGATAAATAAGTAACTAAATAAATGATAAATAAAGCATATAAGAAATAACAATTAAGTTAATAAACATATAAATAATAAATTAATAATAAACAAATAAATAAATACTTATAAAACAAACTGTCTAAACAAAAAAAGAAGAAAAAAGAAATTTTAAATAAAATTTTATATATAAAAAAAAAAATATTTGTTAAGTAAATTTTCCGGTCGTCTTAATTAATACGGTCCTCTGTTATCTGTTACAGTCTAACGCTACTGTTTACCCTTACGATGAGCGAAAATTACAAAGTTACAGAATTACAGCACTCGTCAGGAATTTATTACGATTATCTCGGAAAGCTAAAATTCTATGATAGCAATTGGAAATTAGTAATATTCCTACACATGACTCACATCGACAATAAAATAAATAAACTTAGTTTATAACACCTTTGGAAAAACATAAATTTATTGTAATAAAAATAACATTATTACCATAACATTATTATGCATGAATTCGATGCAAATTCTCGAACGATTAATATCAGAAATGAAAACTAAAGAATATAGCTTCAAAAATCTCGATACAAAAGAGTCAAGAAAAGATTGTTTGACTCTATCGAAAGTGTATTTAAAGTTATCACAGGTAACCTAGATAATAATGACGCAGTATATTTCAACGATGCGATAAATAAAATAAAGACTGACGAAACAGAGACTGCTAGACTGTTAAAAGATCAAATCCAAGTCGTAAAATCAACTATCACAAACTTTAATGAATCTATTACAAATTTACATAAAACCTAAATTATATTTAATGAAAATATTAAAGAAATAGAAAATTTCACTCAATCAACAATCGTAGACTTTTTAAATATAGAAATATAAGCAAACATACAAAAACATCTACTTTTCTTAACAATGATGTGTAACGAAATTAATGACGAATTAGATACAATAATTGATGCCATTCTATTTGCCAAAATAAATATATTACATCCTAAAATTATGTTACCAAATCAATTTATAAAAGAATTACAAAAAACCTCAAATATTTTACCCACTGGACTACACTCTCCCTTTACCTTAGACGTATTAATACCCGTGAACTCATGAATCTACTTTAATTGCAAGCGTTTTACATAAATAACAATTTAATATTTATTATAGAAAATCCATTAGTATCCGAAGCAATTATAAATAAATTATAAAAACTGTTACCTGTACCTTAAATAGCAACACGTTACATAGATTTTTATCCAACCAACAATAAAATATGTAGCCATATCCTCGACGAAAAACAAATATTCATTGCTCGACAACTTATTCCATTGTAAATTAACAATGCTAAAATCTTACATTTGTAAACAATCAACTTCGATATTTACTGTAAACAACAAACTACCGTGTGAAGTAAAATTATTAAAACTTTAAAATACTTGAAAATTGCGATATTCGAATTGTAAAATTCGTCAAAACTATATGAAACAATTTAGTAAACAAAAACCAATGGTTGTATATTTTACCTAGACTCATAGACGTAACGATAAATTTTAAAATTCGGAAACGCTAAATGAAATACAATTATAAAACACCGGTATTCTCGAATTACAACAAGGATGTAAAGCGTACACACACAACCATTTTAACAGCAGAAAATTCTTTCGAAAGCAATTATTCATCATATGTACCTAAAATTCAAAAAACATTTTAAAATCGACACATTGCTACACTTACCGCTGTTAAGTACTCAAATATCACGTTCCTTAATTTTACATTACTTACGAATTATTGAATTTCGAAAAAGTAATAAACTCTTCATTTAAAAAAGAGACTAATCACCTGAATATTATATTCAATACACGTTCTATTTTATCAGAACATTAAATAAGTAATTCTTAAGAGAACATCCGGATTCTCGAATTATATAAAAGAAACTAACGACAAATAGGACACTCTCCAGTCACTTTTTCTTCTACCACGACACTTTCACTACTCTAATTACTCATTACTTCTCAATTACTGTCTCGCTCACTGAATTACACTCGAATCAAACGTGAAAATTAAGTTATTGTACAATTTTTATTATTATTATTAAACAACTTGTTTGACGGGTGATTATAGAGTGTTGTTTATTAAATAAATAAATAAGTAATTCTATAAATATACTGTAAATATTATTTAATATTGGCAATTATAAAGTGCAAGTACACAGAGGAAAATCTGTCACAAGACTGACAGTAACTTAAAACTTCAACCGTCTGCTTTATGTTGGTGAAATTCGAGAAAACCATGAAGCATTTGGCATACACATTTTCGATATAATAAAACAATAAAATGGATTAGCGTACTTTTAGAAAAGAAAGTGCCGAGTATACAATGTAAGGGCTTACGCCGAGACAGTCGGTGTACTCTCAACACAACTTAAACTTAAACTCTCAACACAAAATAAAATTGAAGCAAATTATTAAAATAAAACCTTAGAGTCTACAAGCTCCTTACAATATTTTTATTTTAAATTAAAGAATTATATTAAACGATTTAAATTTATTGATATTTTAATTATATTAAACGATTTAAAATTATTGATATTTTAATAAATATGCGTGTAAAATTGAACGCATGCATTAATAGCTTATTCCTTTAAATGATATATATACATATAGGTGATTTATATTAATTGATAATATGATAAAAAGAATCAGCATTCATAGTTTTTAAAAATGTTAAATTATATTTTTAAAAAGCAAAATAATATTAAAATCATTGATCTATTTGAATATTCCTAAACGATGATATTACGTACTGCCACGATCGATGAATAGCGAATTTATAATATTACAATGATAAATTTAAAAATCTAAATGATTTGAAAAAAATTAAATTGAATACTAGATGAAATACGAAATAATAAATTTGAAAAGATATTAAGAATCCGAATTAATTATGAATATCAAATAGTTATAATAAAAAATTATGTGTCTAGAACATATATAAAATTTGCAATTTTATGACATCAAAATAAAATAAAATTATTTTTTAATAGAAATAGCTGTTTATCACATGTAATATACTCTCTTAAAATAGGATACTCGATTTTATTTTAAATATTTAAAATTTCTATAATGCTTTGATTATCAGTATAAGAATCCAGTCAAAATTAGATAAAGAAGAGGGAAATAATAATGGAAATGGTAGTATAAGTTATAATAGTAATAAGTTCGCCAATGTGTGTTTTCATATTCACGAATTTTCAGATGACTAAAAAAACGTATAGTTAGCTCAGAAGATGATACAAACCTGTCTGTCGCATTCGAGACAAGTGAAATGGCGCATGTGCCAGGCCTTGCCCTCGGCCTCTGTACACTCGTCCGCCAGTATTATCTCATCACAAGCACAGCATCTCGGCTTAAGTGTCTCAGCATGATGTCGGCCACAATAAAGCCTACTATCTTTCCAAAAATAAATAAGGTCGACGAGTAGCTGCCGACAGACACAGCAAACAAAACAACCTGGGTGCCAAAGAGCTGTGGCTCCTGCGCGACTTGCATTCACTGCAATCTCTCCCTGACCAATTGAAATATCACATTCGCAACAATTGCTTCCATGGACTCTATCGATCTATAAGAATAACGAATTATGAAATTAAACTATGAATAAATATTATATGCGACAAATGAACAAATACTTATATATATTTGTTTAAGCGCTTGCAACACTGTGTAACATTTAAGAAGCCAATCTTACTATTTTCAACATTGCAAATCCTTATAATCTAATCTGTGCCATATATTACTTTTAATATTATTCGTTATGTGTAATTACCTACATTCTTTTTAATTAAGTTACATCAATATTTACGATTTTTATAAATTTAGTTTATGTCAGTTTTTTTATGATTTATAATTTTATAAAAAACAATTTTAGAGAATAAAAATTTATACAATATTCTTGAAATTAAAAATAATGTATAAGATGTAGAAGTATAGATATATATATAAGTAAGAAATATATATATATATATATATATATATAAGATATAGAGTTTATAGAATTATACATATTTACAATATATATTAAACTAATAATATTTATAAGTATCTATCACCGTATATATAAACTCTTATTATATTTTTACTCAAAAATTAATTATTCTTACAGAATGAAAAACATGTAAAATAGAATGTGAATATTTTGCTAGTATCAGAATTATAATCATTTATTTTCTTAGTTTATTTTTGTTCGTAGTTTACTCCAATGAATTTGTATAATATATTTATTCATTTCCTTTCTTCTTTTAAAATATTGTTCTACTTGCTTGGCATAATGCTTACAACATTACACTCTTCTAAAATATTTTTGATTTTTTGTGTTTCGTTAATGCGCAATTTGAAAATTCTTTTTTCCTCTATGAAGTAGTGTTTATTATTTATCATTTTATTGATCATTCTTTCTCTATTCTTTCTTTTTTCTCCCTTTCCCTTTTCATCTACAGCTTTTTACTATTATCTATTATAGTGTGTTTATCTTACTCTACGTATTTTCATGGTTTCAGTTTATTTATTCAAAATGTTAATTGTTGGTGCTATTGTTGGTCTACTTCTATGGCCTCTATTGCTTCTCACATTATTTATCTGATTTCTATTTTCTCTTTCTACTTTTTAAATTATTTTCATTGTTTTTTAATAATTTTCCTTCTTCTATTCTTATTCTTGAAAATTCTATAAAAATTTTTACGTCTTTGCATTTTTTTATCTTGTTAAATGCACCGTAAAGCATACGAAGATTTTTCAGTTTTCTTTCTTCAAGTGCTTACCAACCTCGATCTTTAGTGCACATTGTACCCATTGTTCCTTTTGTGGCGTATATTTGAAAAAAATATGCGCCGCATACAGGCGACGGGTCCGACCATTTTTTGCCGCACGCCGAGGTTTATGACAACTCGGCCCGGCCCGAATTGCAAAGGGGATCGGGTGTCCCGTAATCGTAAGTGTCAACGGATAAAGGCCATTAGCCTTAGTTTTAGTTTTTACTTAGATTTTAAACAAATATTATTATTAGGCAATAAACGGAAAAGCGAAAAGGGCTCCGCGCCCGACGCTGACGGCACGAGAACCAGTCGGATTTGTGCAAGCAACTAAATTAAACGCGCCGCTTAGTATATATATGTATATCCATTGTGATATATATATATGTGTGTGTGTGTGTTTACTTTGTTAAAACAAGATTCAGCGTTAATTAATTCAACCTTATACACAACACTGTTTTCTGTATCAAAATTGTGTCTTCCAATTTATTCTTTCCTTCAATATTCTTTTATAATGTACATTTTAATAATTTCTATATATATTCTTTATATATATATATATTACTTCGTCCTCTTTTTTAAAAATCGGTGCCGTTATCCCACTTCTTCACTCTTTCAAATTTACTTTTCTTTTTATTCTTTTATTAATTATTTTTAATTTAATTATCTTAATTATCTAGTTATTTTTTTACTGCTGTTTTCACACCAGACCTTCATATGTCACAGTGGCACGGCAACATTTAAATTTTTTTACTTTCAGATTATTTATTATCTGATGTAGTTCTTTATCTATCTGTACCTGCACTTATTTATTGCTTTTTTTGACTATTCCACCATCATCTTTCTCTTTTGTTGTTTCCTTCATACTTGATTTTCTAAATTAATTCTATTTAAACTAATTTATAGTCTGATTCCACCCTTTATGCTATTTTAAATAATTACGACAAAAATTAAGAAAATGCGCAAAATTTTATTATTTAGGAATTCAAAACTTAATTCTTTTACAACCCTGACATTGTTTGAATAACTAAAAACAAATAAAAAAATCAATTTAATTATATGAAATGAAATTACACAATTATTTTTTAAATTAAAATATTAAGGTTCATATGAATATTGGAAACTTTTCGTTGAATCTAGTTAATTCGTAAGTATTATATGTTAAAACTCGAATAACAAATTAACGCGTGTGTGAGAAGAGTAAAGTTACTTACATACTTCTATTATTTAGTTTCCTCGATTAATATGAAAACTCTTGCCTTCTGCCATCTGTTTTTTTTTTCCCCCCAATTAATACTTTTTTGGTTTGGTGTACATTATCATTATAAGGTGGCACCTACTCTAAGCAACATTCTTTTGGCTCGGTGTACGCCACCTACTGTTATAAATCGGAACTTATTTGTATTTATGTGTATGACAATTAAAGATACAATACTAGTTATTCTATCAAATGAATAATATATACAATATTATATATAATTGTATAATATGATTTTAATATAATATATATTGTTAAAGTATCTTTTACGTGCTACTTTAAATAACTTTAAATAATCTATTTCTATAATCAACTATAATACATGTACCTTTAAATAGAGAAAAGATTTGAAGATATTAAGGAAAATTTAAGAACAAATATAGAAATTAATTAAGAAGAAAAAATAAATAAATATTATCAAAGTGACGTAATAAAATTCAAAGAAAACTTAATAGAAAAGAAAAAAAATAAACTAAAAAAAAATTTAAGAATTAGAAAAGATAACAAAAAAGAACAATTTAATTTTAAAAAAATATTTTTTCATAAAATTCTTTGAAAACGTGAAAAATTACATTATAAGTAAAAACAATAATAAAATAAAATTAGTGAAAACTGTTGTTATACATACTTAAAAAATTTAAAAAGTTAAATGAAGGTTGAATATAATGTTTGAAAAGATAAATTATGAATAAAGAATTATAATTTGTAAGAAGTATAAGTTGTGTTCAAAACCAGAAAGATCAATTGAATGAGAGGTAAAGTCTCACCTGGCTCGCTTGACCACGGCCTAGAGCTTCACGCTTTCTTTGCCCAGCGAAGACACGCAGTTCGCGCTGTTCCTCCTCATTGAGACAGGTGCAATATCGCGCTTCGTTGTCGTGAGGTGGTAGCTGTTGAAGTAACTGTCTTACCCTTTCCCGCTCCCCAGCACTACCTACGTAAGGGATCTTGTCTTCAGGCAGTCCGCTAAAGTACAAGTGGACCTACAAGTGCGCAAAAACGTTAGACCGTGGTTTGTTTTTTTATATATATTTTTCAATTTAACTTAATGGATATTTGCTCGAAAATCTGATGAATCGTGATTCTATGAGTTAGTTACTTCTTGTTTTTTGTACGATATTTTAACGATGAACCTCTTATAAAGATTTGTTAGTAATAATGCAAATGATGCATCCCTTTTCCTAAAATTTTCTCTCTACACCAATTGTTATTTGTATCTATATATATATATATTTTTTTATTTTAATATAAATACATGTTAAACAGTATCAAGTTAATATAATTATTAAATTAATGCAGTGTTATAAATTATTTCTGTGCATTGGCTATATTTGAGAGAAAGGTAAATAAAAAAAGTAAAAACCAAACTGACTGTTGACTTTTTAAATAGATTTTAATATCCTATACTTTATAACATAAAAAAAAATATTTTAATCATAATTTCGTTGTAATTCTTATTTAAGACAACCTTGTTTATTTTACATATTCCATACATCATTTCAATAACAAGTTTCTTATTTTTTATTTAATTTTACTTTAAGATCAATAAATTAATTAATAAAATATGAATCAAATTATATTTTTTCTATTATATCTTTTAAGATTAAACAGTTGTACCAATACTTAAGAACTAAGTTTTTTAATCACTTATAATACTATAACAGCTTATTACATCTATATACTCTATTTTATTCAGCTCTTCTTTAATATATTAATACAATTATATAACAATCTATAAGAACTATAAAATCCCAACTATGATAGTAAAATTTAATAATACTTGATTTAAAAAAAATTATTTTATAGGTTTTAAAAGGTTACTGAAATTTTGTATTCAATATAAAATTTCAATTTCCATATAAGTATGAGATTATTCGTTTAACGTTTATTAATTTTTTTTTTGAAAAATAATTATATTTTTTTAACAATATGTAATAAATTAATTAAATTTACGTGTAGATGACTAAACACTAGTTTCCTGATTTAAAATGAATAAAAAAATATTCAATTAAATTTAAGTTGTTAATTAGTTAACAAGTATCATATGTACTATAATTACAAGGCGATGAAAATTATTACATTAATATAAATTAATTGAATTTAGTAATTATTCAGTAAAAAATAAAAAATTCTAGTTATCGTACGTATTTATCTTAATTTATTAATAAAAAATGAAGAAAATTTCAATGATTAATTATTAAAAAAAAAATTAATTATTTTATATTTTTATTTCCATATAATTATTTATAAAATATAAATAGATACTTATTATATATATTTTATAATAAATTTATAAATAAATAATTTTTTTATACTAGTTTTTTGTTTTTTACAAATGATTATAAGTCGTAGAAAAAGGTAAATTAAAATAATGTTATTCAATTTTATATTCAAGTTGGTTAAGAATAAAAGATAAAAATATGTCAATATAGTATGTAAACACTTATTACTTATTTAATATGATTCATTTGTATTGCTGATCAAAGATAAATATTGTTGATGAAAAATTGTTATTTAAAAGTAATTGTTATTTAAGGATACAACTTATAACACGTATACTACTCTGAACTAATGAATATTGTTAGTTTAAGTTACTTCTGTCTTAAACATTGTTAATAATAAATCACTTATTGACGTAAGAAATAAATTAAAAACTCACTTCTTCGTTTAAGGAATAATGAATAAGTAAGTTAAAAAAACTATATATACGATACGTTATATTATAGATAATAATCATCTATTTATTTATGCTTAAACATTTTAGTTTTGATAATGTAGAATAATCCATAATAAAAGTTTATCAAAACGTATTATGTTCGCAGTGGAAGCTAAATAATCCACCTCATCGTTTTAAGCAAGTAGTTATGTGCAATGTCTTAAGCATTCAAACAAACAGCAAAAACTTTCATTCACAAAGAACAATATATTTTAAAGCTGACATCTAATAACATTGTGTAATAAACCACGATAAACAATGTATAAATATAATAATAATAAAAAACCTTAAATATAACTAATATTTGATAATAGTTTAAGATTTCTAAAACTGACTAAAAATAATATATATATAGAAAATAATTCTAAATTTTATTTCTAGAGAAAAAAGCAGTAATTATAGAGTCAATTATTGAAGTAAAAAGTAAATATTACTGAAGAAAGTTCATGATTTTACATATATTTATTTTAAGATATTTTTATAATGTAGTATATATTTTTATAATGTAGTTATTTGTAGTAAGCTAACAAATAAACTTTTTTTTACTTCTGAAATTAAAAAAAAAAATATATATCTCGCATAAATGAAAATAATAATTAATATGTCAATATATATATGTGTAATTTATATTAAAATTATTATTAACTGTATTGATATAGTTTACCTAAAATAAATAAGATATATTATCATTTTTTATTTCCGTTTAATTTTATTTCTCAATTTTAGGGCCAATTCAAGGTTTCAACCTGTAAACATTTTGTCGACATTTAAAAAACTTAACGCAAAACTAAAATAATGCAATTATGATTAATTATAAAGAGCAATTTTTTGCTTGACAGGAAAATAATAACGAAGCTTGAAATTAAAATTGACCCCAATGTGGCAATATATGAATATTCTATTCTTAATATCATTAACCTTTGGTGGGATCACCTTACACTTTATTACTCTATTTCTTTATTTGTCATTCTCTCACTCTTTTAATATTTCTCTTTCTCTTTAACTTGACTTTTCATTATCTGTACATTTTCTTGGTTTCCGAGTTTTGGAGATTCTACCGCGACGCGTCCACACATGTTTGCGACAGTGCACTCCACTTTAACTCATCTGCAACGTATCAGCAACATACTATTAGTTAACCGCAAGTCATCCGCGAAACATTCGCAAAAATCACGACGGTTTCTGATATTTCTGCTATGTTTTTACCTCCTTATCCTTACAGTGACCTTCTTGGGGTGTATACTGATAACTAAAATTATGAACTGCAACAAGAAAGTTTTAAGAAAAACCTGAATCTAGAGAGCCAGCGTACTATCTAAACTCAGTGTAAATTTGATATACTAATGCATTATTCAACATTTTGGAGATGCAAATGTACACAGAAGTAGATATACAAATACGCGTTAGGAGTTAAGACCGTGTATATAGGACATGTAGAAAAAGTGACTGCGCATCTGTAAACACAAGCGGGAAACAAACGAGTCATACCTTACAGTATATTTTCAGATTATTTTCAGATAATTATATTTACACTAGAAGAACGACATAAATTGTTTTTTTAAAAAACAAAAGATAAATCATTGTACTTTCCTCGTATTCTATATTCGAACTCCAAATTACGTTATTAACAATAAACTTGCACATTTACAATATTCATTCACATTTCATGTACAAATTATATTGTAAATGAAATTTTATTTGTGGGGTAATTTGTGGTAACATCAATCTCGATTTAATATGAAAGAATGAATATAGAATACAAAGAAAAATATTGCTAAGTGTCTTCGATAATTTTAACCATTTAGTTTCTTTCTTGCAACTGTCCATTGATTATATAAACAAGTAATCTGTACTCCTTCTGTACAAATTTTCTTCTCTCTCTTTTCGTTCTTTTTCTCTCTTATTTTTCCATCATTTTTTAAATAATTTCTATAAATTATTTGTATATTTCATTTTTCTTTCAGTAACTTTCAAATATCTTTAGGGCAAACCTTCTTTATTTAGTGTTTATTTTGGCGCTTTATATTTTGTCCAGGTGCCCGGATCTCACATGATGGGATTTTGGCCGTTAAGCACAGCGCTATCAAGCGGTTGAAATATCTGGAGTACATCCAACAGGTCTGTATAAGTTTAAATACATCCTCTGCCAGCCAGGCTGTAAGGAGCTTTTGAGATACGTCGAAGTCAACATATAAACACGTACATGGACTCATTACAAATAAATTGGTGCACATTAATATGATTTTTTGAAACTTTGCAAGTGTGGCAAAAGAATTGGAACAAAGAGAATGAAATTTATAAAAATTTATAAAATTTTATGAAAAACAGTCTGAAAACGTTATCTTTTCATCCCTTAAAAGCATAAAAAGCTACGTAAATAATAAGTTTATAATAAAAAAAATCTTAGTAGAAATAAAAATAAGAAAGAAAAAAATTGAAATCATAAGTATTCAAAAAAAGGAAATACATAAAAGGAATATATAATATCCTTTAAAAAAAATGATAAAAAATTAATATATTCAAGAAAATGAAAATATGATGATTGCATGATAACATGCGTAGACTTATTAAAACAATATGGGGCATATTTTTCCATTTCTCGCAAATATCACATGGACGAATTGAAAACATGAGATTTAAGCATACCTAGAAACCAAAAAACCTTTTCCATCAATGATTGATTATGACGATTCGGTTACTTTTAACCTATGAAGAGCTCCGGTGAATACGCAATAAGCATCAGAATACACAACTCTGATAGAAACAAACAACAGAAGATCCAGTTACGGCGGATACAGAAAGATAGGCTCGATTATCGAAGAGGAAGTATGTACACGTCTTTTCTTTTTAACTAATGAATGACGCCTTTTTCTGCGTTCTTATCAATTATATCCAAAACTAATGTTTGCCTTTGAAAAATGATGAAGACAAAATATGGAAATAGATATAAGAAATATATGAAAAAAATAAAACTATGTAAATATTAAAACGATTATGAAAAACAAAACTTAGAAATAATAATGATAAATTTTTGATAAATAAACGATAAAAAATTAATAATATAAAAAATATGTTAAGATATTTATATACCAATCCAAAAAGAAAAAGTGTGCAATCAGATAAAGAAGGACCAAGATACTGAGATTTAGAATAGTCGTAAGAAAAAAGATAAAATTTTATTGAAAAGAAAATAAATTAATGTTCAAAAAATGATATGCATATTCATAATATGTCAAAACATAAATTATTAGAAAAAAATGTAGTCATTGATTGACAGAATATGGATAGAAGTGTTTAGTTTTTCAACACAATTCAAAGAAAAGTTTTTTAAAAAATGTTTTATTTTTAAAGAAAGTATAACTTTAATCAACAAAGTAAGAATTAATATTATACACTAGTATCTTTCAAGAGATTCCAATTACGAAAATACAATCACGATAAAATTGAACATTGATTTATAAGTTCACTTTAATTGTCAACCATGTATAGTTAGTTAGTTTGTCTGTTCATTAATTCATTAAACTATGTATATGCTTATATTATACATACGAATTATATACAAGAATTTATATATAAATTAATACATAAACATTTCTATACTATTTTAAATACAGTATATTAATAAGTAATGTATTTCGATAATTTCTGTTTAAGTTAGTCTTCTTTCTTATTGCTTGTTATCTTATTATTGCTATTTTGTACGAGAAATCATATCTAACCAAAATTTTCCACTAGAAAAAAAATTGAAAAGATAATAATTTTTTTACATGTACTTGAAACTTAAATTATCTTGAAATAATACTTAAATATACAATAATTGAATATTGTGATAACAATGTTTTTTACCTTTACGAAAATCAAATAAAGTTGAGTTTTTAGATATAAAAATTAATAATAGATTATTAATAGTAATATAATTAGAATAAGAAAAAATATGTCTGAAATTATGAAGTGTACATTTATTATAATGCATATTTTAAATTTTTTAAATACTGTTCGTAAATGTTTTCGTAATTTTGTTCTCATTTAAGAGAATATCTTGTATAAATTATATAAAGTGTACAATTTTTTATAAATATTTTTACGAATTGATTAAACTAAATGTGAATTGGTCAGATATTATGTAAAAATTATTTTTATTTAATAACTTGTTTAATAAAAATGTTTAATTAAATTTTTAACATATTTCTTGTAGTCTGTAAAAAGCGAATTATATTTTTTGTATCATTTGTCACGTATTTTTTTCTATAAATTCATATTTTTGTTTTTTTATCTATTTGTAATACACAGTTGCAACAATTTTTAAATTGATTATTCAAAACTAATAGAACTAATAGTTAAAAACTCTTTTTATTTAAAATTATTCCTTTGATTTAAATTTTATTTTATAAAATAAAAATATTTCTACAGAATATATATATATATTACAGGATAAAAATAAATAGATAACATTTCTAGAATAAACATAATACATAATGAATGCATTAAAATGTACCTGATCTGGCCTGAGGCCGGGTGGCACCCAGGTATACTCTTCGAGGGCGCAGCCGCTATCATCGTCACTTTGTGAATGGCGTTGGTGATGGTGCGGTTGCACTAGGGCATCTTGAATAGTGGGCGGTATACCAGCTACGGGAACAAGTTGCACTGGACTCTCAAAGCTATCACTTTGGCGTTGTGGTTGCTGCTGCTGCTGTTGCTGTTGAATCATATCAGAAGACTCTGAACTATTTTGAAAAACCACTGACATCGTCATTCGGTCAGTTGTACCCTTCTCTGAAGAACCTCGCTGATGTTCTCCACGCGGACACCGACAGATTTTACACACCTTTCTGTGAACATTAGTATTATTTCTTTATTTTACAGACTTCATTTCTTTTTATGGACTTGGTTAGTTTATAGTAAAATTTCAGTGATTTTTTTATTATATTATTATTATAGAAATTTGTATATTTTACAAAAACATAAAAATTGAATAATATAATATTAATAATTAAACTTATTAATCATATTATTGAATAATATTTATATAACCTATATATTTTATATACCATAAACTAATATTTGATTCCAATATTCGTTTATCACTTGCCATATACGTATATAATTGCACCTTAGACGTTTTATAATTAATAACAAAGATAAATTTGTTATAACTTTATTTTCATTATTCTTTAATTAACTTTAAGTTTAGAATTTTTTAAATTTGAGCACCTATTGAGGTTAGTTTTGTGAAATACTTTGGAGATAATTATTCAAAAGATTTTTTTTAATCTATTATTTTGATAAATTTAATAATTTTTATCGTGGAAATTTCATTAAATTTTTAATTTTTGAAGCTAAACAGATAAATTAATTATAGTTAATAGAAATAATGCACGAAATTAAAAAATTAGTTAACTATTTCGATTTTGCATTTGCAACTGAACTTGATCATTTTATCGTTATTATCTTATCGTTCTAGGTAGTTTCTAAATATTCTAATTAGCTAGATTAATGCCACTTTGCTTCTATATTTATATAATATATTTTAGATCTTCTAATATTATACTAAATAGCGTTAAGCTAATTAGAAGTCTTATCTCACTTGTCTCTCAGTTTTTATTTCCGCAATTATCTTCTCTTCTATCTTGATTTTCGCCTTAAAATTTTTATCAATTTCCTTGGTGTAATAAAAAAATTATTTTTTCACTCTAGTTGTTTTAATGTTGTTTTTATGTCTGAAATAAAACCAATATTTCTGTTTTCTATTTTTTAGCTATTCCTTTAATATCATTTTCAGAACATAAATTGCGTCAAGTACTTCTCTTTTTCTTTAAAATCAGACTTTGTATCATGAAAACTTTGTATTCTGTATTATTTTTTATTTAACTCAATATATATGATTTACTCAAAGAGTAAATTCGTCTTTAATTCTTTGTATCTTTTTTATACACTTTTTTAAAAAACAGTATTTTTTTATATCTCATTCTTAATTTTTGTATGTATTACATTCTATATTTCTTCCTCTCCTGCTTCTTATATTCCTCCTAATATTTTTCTTTTTTTCTCTAGTCCTTATATCGTATCTTTAAAATGTCACCTTCATTAATATCATAGTCGTTCTTATGCTGTTTCGTATTTCTTTTCTTCATCCTTTCGTTAACTAGTCTTCAGAAATCTTCTAGTCTTATTCTCTTATGTCTTTTTTATTTTTTACGTCTATTCTTTTTTCTATGTATAAACCTTTAATATTTCTCCGTATTTTTTCCAACATTTTGTTCTATCTAACACTTTTTATGGTTTCTATATTCTCGTAACGTTTTTCCATATTCTCAATACTCTTTATCCTACCAATCTTTACATTTTTCGACTACATTAATCACATTAACATCTATGTATTATCTTATTTTAAGATATCCTTTCTCTTCTCTCTTTTGGCTAAATCACCTCCTCTTCTTCTTTTTGTTCTCGCTTTAAATCCTCTCTCAAAACTATGACTTCCCCTCTCTAAATTTTATTCATTCTTATATAATTCTTCATCTTTTTCTTTTGCACTTATAATATCTCCATACTTTATTATTTTTAGTTACTATCATAGACACGGTTATTAATTCTTCTAATTTATTTTTAATTGTGAAGTCTTTACTTGCATCTCTACCATATGTTATAGTGTGTCACTTTATTATTGCTAGAAGCATTTCTTTTTGGCTCTTTTCTTATTATTTTTTCTTCTGTCTTTATTTACTAAGATCTTATAAACGCTAAATTTGCGTTCTATTCCTTTTATTTTCCTTTCATCAATCCACAGTTCTGTAAATTCTATTACTTTTTGGTTTTGTATAATCTCCCGCTCCTCAGCACCTATTTTTTCTAGAATAGTTACATTTCAAAAAAACTATTTTTCCTTATCTTATTTTACCTGTCCTTATTATGTACCTGCTTTTTTCTGCCTAATATTTATATTTTATCTGTTCTTTTTTTTTTATTTCCAAAACCAATATCTAAATTTGTCAATGTAAATGGGTATTTTTTCTTCCGCAACTATTTTATTCTAAATTTTATTCTTCCATTTTTTCCCTATCCTCCTATTTTTTTTATATTTTTTTCTCTATTTCTCTGATCTTTTTCTTTTATATATATGCGAAATTCTTGTTTGCACCTCTTCTCCAATCTTTCCTCTTGTTTTTTATTACTGTATTATTATGGTTATCGATTGTTTCTTGATATTTATATTTCTTCTTTATTTTTCCACCAGATACAATACTTCATTGTGGTTTTTTCTTACCTACTACTTCTTTAACTTTCTATATATTCTGATAATTTTTATTTTTTCTTTTTGTCTCATGCCTTTCTCAAAAAACGACTTTAACTGTATTTTCTCAGGCTTTCTGTATAGTCTTCTATGAATTTTTTCGTCCACTGATTCGTCTCTGTTTCTTTATTTTTTTCTGTTTTCTTCAATGGAAAAGTTCACTTTTTTCTCTATTACTTATTATATGAATCTCTTTTCGCACCTAAATGGATTTTTTAGCCAAATGTTCTAGACAATATCCAGTTCTCTTCTTATTTCCTGCGTTATTTCACTTAGACTCAATTTTATCATTGCATTTGATCTTTTTTATTTTCTCTTGTATCGCCTTACTAACAGTTTTTTTACGTTGAATATTTCTAAACTTATACCTTTTCTCCTTTCTCTTTATTTTCGCTATTTTTAATTCATTCATTTTCAGCTTCTACTTATTTTTCACTACTGTTAATGAGAATTGCTTTTTAAGGATATACGAAATGAAAACAAAGAAAAAGGCAAGGAATGTAAATGAAGAAATTTAAGAAGATAAAACGAAGAAGTAATTCAAGAGGTTGCAGTGAAAGAGGTATAATACAGTAAAAAAAAAAATTAATTGATAAATAAATTTAATAAAAGATGAACGAAATCAAGAGGGTTGAAGAACTAGATTGTTGTACCAATATTAAAAAAAAAATAAATAAATAAAAAACATGCATAATTATGTAGGATTTTCGTTGATGAATATGGTTATAAGCGGATTTATGTGAAGGTTATAAAGAATACATTTTATGAATATATGGAAAGCAATAAGATATACGTTGCCACTGAGTTTAGATTTAGAAGAAACGAGGCACAAATGAAATAATTTATATATTAACAACGGCCATAAAAATTCAAGTAAAGACAGAAAAGTGCAAAGTACGCGTATATTTTTTTTATATAAAGACAAGATTTGATAATAAAAAAGATGAATTGAAATAAAATGTAAAGGGTAGATTTAAAAAAAAAACTTTTTGAAAACGTTTACTCGAAATTCTTTACAAACATTATAAAATTGCTTCAACTTCAGAGAAAACCTAAAAATGAGTTGACTCTTATAATTACTTACATGTTGAATAAAAGCATAATAAATATTTAAATTTTTGTTGGCTAATTATAAATTATTAGTATTGATTTTTCAATAGAATATTGTTTTCTACGAATATCAAGAGGCATTATAAAGCCGTAAGCTGTAGGCACTTTTCAATAATCCGTAATTTATCTCCTGTAATTCATTAATAGAATGTTATTAAAAATCTAATATGTAATTAAAAATAACAACAAATTTAAGTATATTCACTGCTTTTTGACAATCAATTTTATTTCATCTGTTATAACTTCTACAAATTTTTAACACATTTAAATAAAAATGTTTGTAAAATGGGTCTAAGAAAATTATGAACCTTAATAACGTATGAAAAAATAAAGAGATTTTTCAGTTTCTAGATCTATCAATTCAAATCATTGTTTAAAAAGTTATTTATTATATTATATATTTGAAATATTTCCAAATATTGATATGATATTGTTTAAATAAATATTTTAAATATTCGAAATAAAATTTAATTCATATTTAGGAATCTTTCAAATAGACAATGTCATAAATAACTTTAAGAAAAATTGATTGAATTTATAGTTTTTTATATAAATATATACATATGTAAATAAACTAAAAAAATAAACTGAAAGTAAGAATTCAAAAAAGTTCAAGTCTTTCTTCTAATATAAGTTATTTTTTCAATATAAATTATGAACTTCTTTCAAAAAGTAAGCTTAGTTTCGGGAAGTTAAGGAAAGTTTATATAGAAGTAAACTTATATTTACTTTATATATGAAATCTTTTCAAGGATTAAATTCAGACTTATACTATTTAATATAATTTTATTCCTTTGTTAAAATAATTATAGTATATTTTAAAGTACGATCATGAAATAATCAATATTTATCTCTTAACCAATATTGATGAATATTTATGTTTTGACTTATCATGTTCTTGATATTTCTTTAAAACCTTTACAACCATAATTAATAAACTAGTTAAAATTAACGTCATTTTTGGTGATAAACTTCTAATAACTGAATTTTTTCCTTAAATCATTTATTCATATTAAGTAACAAAAACAAGTCAATAGAAATCAGTTAAAGTGATTATGCTGGATAAATAAACTAGTATATATTCATAGTCTGATTTCTTATTTTTCTTCTTATTTTTCATTAAATCAATTCAATGATTTATTGTAATTGTGCTTTTTTATCTAAAAAGTCCTTAAGGATTATTCCTTTCTATTTCTTAAAAATTGTAGTCATGATTTACCTGGCCAATAAAAATGTTTTTACCTATATCTCAACAACTTCATTGTTTTTATTATCACCTGATCTTTACCATTTAGTAATAAGTCAACGGTTCGTCGTAGGTGGCAACTAGATGTAAACCTTTTTTTCAAAGTAAATGGTACATATATCTATGATTTTAAAGTATTGTTTAAAAAATGTTTATTTAATTCAGAAAAAAATGATCGAATTTATTCATTTTCTTTTAATTTTTAAACATATAATAGCAATTAAAATCTATCAAATGATAAATAACTATTTATTAAATATTGAATAATGCTTATTTTATTATGTCATATTTTTTAAATCTTCAAACAATGTTTTACATTTCTTTTAAGATTAATTTCTAAAAGTTTTTATGAATATTTTTATGGATATTTTCACAGATTATGAATATTATAATACATAAATAAAACAGATAATTAAATTAAAGTTTTGAGTAAAAGTAAAAAAATTTTTGTTTTTTATTTTTTTTCATACTCAAGATTTGTGAAGATAATAAAGACTTACTCATCATTGTCACATTTCATCGTGGTTTTAAAATTCGTGTGCAAACTCTGCTTAGTGAGAATGTACTCTTTTTGTTGTTGTTGTTGGTGGTGATGGTCTTGATGATAGTAGTAAAGTTGCTCTCGTTTTTGTTGTTCTTCACCAGAAAAACACTCACAAGTATTGGCTTCATTTCGATTTAAATATTCAACGCATTTTTCGGTGGGACTAGCTCTTGGTGTCGAAAGAGCTGGACACTCATTCTCAGTGCGTGCTCGAAGGAATGAATCTAAATAGTGTTCCTCTGGAGTTGGCAACTTATAAATGAGTGTTTTCCAAGGACTGGATTCTAAGTTTGAAGATGATTGTTCGTTAGTTGAACAAGCAAGGTTCTCGATGCCAGTGTTATATTTACGAGAGTAAAGTTTGCGCAGATATGCTTCTTGGTGGCCGCGCGAGGCCCAACAACTTGGTTGCCACCAGCGCTTTGAACCAAAGACACCATCAGTGTGTCGCTTGCGTGCTAAGTTCGAAATAATCGTCCCCATCGCCTTGCCGGTCATTTTCTTTTTAGGCTCCGAACAGCCGTTGTTTTCGTTCTGTCTGTTAGAGTACATACCTGTACTCGACACACGACCACCTTATCGTCACCCTTTCTTTTTATTTTCGAAATTATTTTTCCCTTATACGCGCACTATATTTCTGCTAAATTTATTATTAAACACATAGCACGCTTCAACTCATTTATATAATATTCTAATAATTTTTTTTATTTTCTTGATTATGAAACTACTGTTTATGAATCTGATACGTACGTTCATGAGGGTTATTTGGTCAGATAAGTAATCATTGTAAAAATAATTATTTTTGCTGTTTCCTTTTTTAATAAGAACTTATTATTTGAATAGAATTAAAAATTAATTGAAAATAATTTAACATTAATTACTTAAACTATATTTTTATATTATTTAAAAATACAATTTTGTATATATTTCGATTTTATTATATAAAATTTAGTGCATCTCTTTGTATTACACCTTCATAATTGCTTTTCTTTAAATATATAATTTTCGATAGCATAAGTATGTTCTAAATTATTACATATTTCGAATTCATTCATACAAGTTATTCAAGTTCAATAAATTAAATAAATTCAATTCAATAAATACAAGTTATTCTTTAGCTTATCAAAACATTAAATTAAAAAATTTCGTTATTAAATATTCGTTCGTATTAAGTATAATTTGAAGTTAAAATAAATAAATTAAATTTTAAAAAATAATTTCTAGAATGCAATGTAAATAAATATTAATTTTATTCAAATCAATTTAATGTTTCATTTTATTTTAATCTTTATAATACATTTATATAAATATTAAAAGTGAACCAAATTTACTATCGATATTGTAAAGTTGCATAGAAAAATAAATATAAGTTATATAAAGAACTAATTATGGAATTATAACAGAATTTGTACTTAATGAAATTATATAAGTATCGGCAATTTGCATTTTTTTTATTACGAATAATTGTACATGTAATTATTACTTTTTAACAGTTTGTTATTTTTAATGATTAAAATCTATTTGATTAGTAAAAATTAAGATGAAGATTGAAAGAAGCTTATTATAACTTTGATTGAATTATTTTCTTTATAATATTCCTTACTCTTGTACAACTAATTTTACTTTGACAATTAATAATATTAGAAAAATAATAATTGTATATAAATTGATTAGATTTAATAATCATATACCTGATTTCATATTAGAGAAACTAATCACAAATTTTGTATTATCTATCACTTAAACAGTTACATATTTTTAATGTACCGAAATAAGATATTTTTATTTCCTTCAACTCTATGATTATAATGTACTGTTGTAATGTACTAAAGTAAGAAATTTTCATTTTCTTCAACTCTGTGAAATAAAAATAATCTCATTCTTTTGAATTTTCTTACAATAAAATCATCAAAGATTGAAATAGATCCATAAAAATAATGGATTTCATATAAGCATAGACAATTGCGAAACTTTATGCAATCCATTAAAAGTAGCTCGGTTGAACAAAATCAGTGATAAGTACAGGATACTTCTCATAAGTGAAGTGAGTAGTATTTGAAAAATAGAAACGTTACTCAGACGCTAATTCTTACAAATAAGTCAAACAAATATTTATTACGGTCAGCATAATATACTTCCATTGGTATACTGTAGTACATCACATTTAGATCTTGCGTTTGATTTTCTGAATTAAATAAAATTATCATTTTAGAGAGCTTTAAAAGATTTTTATTAGATTTACGTATTTTATAAATACTGATTTTAAAATTTTAAACAATATTTTTCTCTTTCATATTTCTAATAAAACTTATCTAACTTTGACCTTAATATTTAAGATTTTATTAAAAATTTATTTGATAAATAATTAAAACATACTTCTTAATAAAGTAGAATTTCTTTTTTAACAAGTTATTTTTGATATTTCTGTGCATTTTAATTATATTATCTATTGTTACGTTTTTTTTTAATGTATTAAGGCGATTGAATTCTTATTTGTCATAAAAACACATAATGCATTTAAAATGAAATAAGATATATTAAACTTTAGTTCTTCTAAAACATATTTAATATATTTATATTTCTTAATGTTTTTTTCCTAATGGATTATTACAGTTTTGCGAGAATAAGACTTTAAAATTTATCGATGTTATTGATCAATATATATATATATATATATAAGATGAAATAAAATTAAACTATAAGTATCTTTTTTTTACATAAAAGAGCTAAGAAAAAATTTATTCAAGAAATGTATCATTTTTAAAGCGGTTGTCAATAAAAATTGAAAAATTCACAGACACCAGGGAACTCATCATTTTTTCAATCATGCCATACAGTCACATATGCGCGCGCACGAGTTTGTGTAACTGTAGTAGCTATATGAGCTAGAAGCGAGGAGATAATTGAAATAACTGTAGAGAAAAAGATAGCGCTAGAACAAGAGGGGTGGGTGGGAGGAAACGGAGAAAGAGTAATAAAATAAGAAGTTGGATAAATAAGTGATCTCTAAATTGAAATGGTAATAGAAAACTGTTTAATGTTAAGATTAATTTTATAATACTGTCAAAGAATTTCGAATTGAAAATTGGCTACTTCCATATGGCACAACATAATATGTTGCTTTTGGTAGTATAGTTGTGAAAAACATTTATCGCGAATTGTTATGAAATCTGATCTTTTTACTTCGTTACCGTTCTATGAACGCGAGATTAATGAAGTGAGTTTATAATTATTTAAAGCAGTAGATCAATAGCGAAACAATAACAAAAGGAAACTTGGTTATTCAGAAAGTTTAAACTATTTTTTAGAGGGAAGAAGACAGAAAAAAAGACAATGTGACTTCACGTTACGTCGCTGTTACTAATATTATTATTGAAGTGTAAAGAAATACCAACATTTAGTAATTTTGAATTGTAGAGGATTTATTGATATTACATCCGATGTACTCCATAGATCAATTTATAATAAATAAATATAAATAAATCAATAAACATCAATTTATATAGTGATTCATATCTTTAAATTATATAGAATATTTTTCCACAAATACATTGATGGCTAATATACTTTATATAATTATTATATAAAAATTCTATAACAAAATCTATAAACTTAAATAAATAAATTAGCTTTACATGAAAATTATCGATAAAATTCTTTCGACTGCATTTAACGTCTTATGATAAATTTCCAGACTCGTTTTTTTTCTAAACTCTTCTTTAGATGAGATAGATAATAATGAAAGAATAGTCTTTTATTCTGAATTTTTTATATTATTTGAAGGGGTATAAGTAAGCTTGATTTACTCCACGGGTTGGACTCTATCATTACTAGACGATTATCTTTTGACTTAGTCTACAATTTATTTTTATCATGAAATATGTGTGCACGTATCTATAGCGAAGAGAATATAAAAAATTTGCAGACCGACAAACAACTTCAAGGAAATGCATTAAGGTTGGATTTTATGAGCTTTCGAAGAAATTTTTGCAATTACATTTCTTTTTCCAGTTTGAAATTATAAAATAATATATTATTTTCGAATTTTTATTTTTTTAATCATCTTTTTTAAAGTAAATAAAATGATATTAATTAATTATATTGAATATTCAATAATTTATATAAATCATGTTTGAATATTATTGCGATTTTGTATCATCATCATCCGTTTATTCTTCTGCTTTTAATGAAATTATCCATTTGAAAAGATCGGTTTGAAATGCTATAATATAAGCCGTAACATAACACTAAGTTGTAATAAGTAGAAGTAACAATAACAAGAATGAATAAATTTATAATTATTCTCTATATAGATCAATAGTATCGTAATGTTTAGTATAATGTAATATATATACATATATTATACTATGATCTATTTTATAATGCAAACTTAAGTAAATTTGATTCATCTAAAATTTAACTTTAATTCTTTTAAATTTATAAACCAATTTTACATGTTTTATTTAAATAATATCATGATTTTTTATAAAACTAATTTGATTTTCATAAAAAATATTCTATAACATTTTTGTTGAAATTTATTAAAATTCGTGTAACTAGGTTTCTAAATGTATACAAAATGTTTATCTTTCATCACAATTATAAAATAATTAAATCAATAATTAATAATTAATAAATTAATTATTTAAATATATACATGCAACATTCATAATACTTATAGAATCATAAATAATAAATAAAGTGCATACGCATATTTTTATTACTTTTTATTAATTATAAAAAATTTTTAGTTTTCGACAATTATATAGTAAAATTCTAATTTTATATTTTAATTTATCATTGATCATTTATGATTTCATACTTGTTTTATAATTAATGTTTACATTCTAAACTTTACAGAGTGAGAAGAAATAATAAAAAAAATTGGATAATAACTTACTCTATTTTAATTTAATATTTATTAAATAATTTTAATAAAATTAGTTAATATAAAATATTTTTATTTAAATTAAAAATTAATAATATTCATAAAAATAATAATTTGAATTGTTTATATAAATAATTTAAAAATATTTTTATCATTAATTAAAATATCAAACAAAAGTATTTTTGATATAAAAAAATTAAACATTACTAATTGCTTTAATACGAATAAAATTTGTTTAAAAGTTACGATGTTTTGATAAAATAATTTAATAAATGATAAAAAAATTTGACGTTTAATTATTAATTTCATTCAAATACATAAACATAAATTTATAAATTTACAATAATTTTGCATTTTTATGAATGTTTTAAATAAGTTATATATAATTTGAATCTAAAATATTTTCCACAAAATAAAATATAATCCATTAAATAATATCTTTAAATAGAACACTAGTAGTTGAAAATATAATATATATTTTTGTATCAATTCACTTTATCAAAAAAATTTATGATCGTTTAACATTCGATCATGACAAACATGGGAAATAAAGGAAAAATATTCACAAATTGTATACTTGGTTTAAAGATTTTAATAAATAACAAATGAAGTTGAAGATAAAAAGTTCAGTTTAATAGTTTTAGTCAGATTTTTAAATTTAATTAATGTAAATCATATAAATAACAAGATGAAAATTCAGTTCTTGTAAAAAATATGCAAATATTTAGTTGAAATATAATATCATCCTTATTTTCGATTATAATTAATGAACTAATATTTTTAAAATCAATAATAAAATTAATACTTCTAAATAACCTCGGCATGCTAAAAATTTCACACTTCATTCTCGCGATATTAATTGATTCCTCTCCAATCATTTTTATACATGCACTGATTACAGAACGTAGACAACCACTGCTTCCACTGCTATGATGGCGGGTAAGTAAGATAACTCGTTTCAGATAATCGCTATAGTCCTCCGTTGTTCATTCTTGAATCATTTTCTGTGTGATCGCTATCTTTTGATAAACATTCACTTTTGGTAACTTTTACTTTATATTTTCGATATAATTTGCCGATCATATTTTATTGTTCATTTTTTTTCTTTTTTTCTGCTATTACTTTTTATTTTATGCTAATTTTATTTATTTTTTTATTAATTTTATTTATTTATTTATTTTTATTTTATTTATTATTGAATAATTATATATGATACAATAAAATTTCTTTCCACTAAAAATAAAAATGTATATATTATGTTTATAAAGTTAAACTTTATGCAACACTTTTATTTATTGTAAGTAATTTTATAAAGATACTAGTTAATAAAAATACTTATCAATCATATTTTAATATTCAATAATGTGTTGAAAATTAAAAATATATAACTACCTATTTGAATAAAAAGTATTTGAATGAAACTTGTAGCATAATTAATTGAATTTCCTTTAATTGAAGCAAGATTTAATTTTTAATAAAATATTATTTACGAATTGTGCGCATTCGTTGTTTTATGTATAAAACTTTCTTCTAACTTTCGTTGTATTATATCAAATAAAAATATTTTTTTTTATTATTCATAGAAAAATTAATACATATAAATTTCGTATTTATTAATGTGAATCGATATTTTATCGAATGAAAAATTAGCTAAAAAATGTAAGAATTTGTTTGTATTTTATTCAAAAATCTTTAACATCGACTTTCTTCAATTGTTTCTTTCTAAGTTTTTATTTACATAAAATCATAATTATAAAAAATTAAGATTTCTTAATCTAGTTTCTATTAATTTAGACGGAAAAATTAACAAACATAATTATTGAATTTGTTTCATTATTGATAAAATTTATTATTTTACAGATAACAAATTCAATAATTTAATTCATGTAATTCATATAATTCAATTTATATTTGAGTTAAAATGCGTATCGAATAAATTTGTAAAAAAAGGCAGCCTTAAGTTCATAAATATTTAACACACTGTCACTGAATAAATGGAATTTATAGATGTTGAAACAAAAAGGTTAATAATTATTTTTTTTAAGTATATTAGAGAATTATAGTTCAGTTTTCACTTATATACGATATTTAAATCTAATTTATCCGATTCAATTACTCGAAAATTTTGTATTAATAACTCGTTTAGATTTAACGCAATTGATTTTCATTTAGAAGCTAATAAAATATTTTGTTTAGATCATGTCTTAAAATCTATCACTTGATCTGATAAGTGCTAAGTAATACTATTATACACCTGTATCTCTGTGTCTGTAGATATTCGAAATTTTTATGAAAGAATTTATATAAATTTTCAATTTCTTTAGAGTGATGAAATACAGTTCATCTGATAAGTTCTAAGGAATGCTATTATACACCTGTATATCTATTTCTGTAGATGTACGAAGTTTTTACGAAAGAATTTATATAAATTTCCGATTTCTCTAGAGCCGTTAGATTATTCTTTTTCTATTAAGTTTTTTCGTAATTTTATTTTATAAAACCGCAGAACCACTATTTTAAAAAGTTAGTATTTTTAAGTTTTTTCTACAAAATAATACTAATTAATTTATAATTATATTATAACAAAATATATCAGTTATATTAAAAATAGTTTAATTATAGTAAATTATAATTAATGAACAATTAGTCTATTTTTGAAAATATTTATAAAAAAATGATTTTTAAATTTATTTATAAAATAAAATATATAGCTTAATCAGTTATTAGTCAAGTAATGTATAATGAATTAAGATCACAATTTTAAAAATTTTAATGCAATAAATAATATAACAATAAACCAATTGAATATAATGATGTAACAATAGAATAAATACACATAACTTCGTCTCTCTCTTTCTTTCTCTCTCTCTCTCTCTCTCTCTCTCTCCGTATGCCATAGTTTCCTCCTCTTTACATTTATTTCTGTATCAAGCTATTTTTCTTTTTCTCTTTCTCAGTCGCTTTTAATTTTCGTTATGTTATACATATTGTAGCTTCATCTCCATTTTCATTACTAAGGTAAATAAAATGTATAATAAGTTTGGTTGATAGAATTTTGACCAATTTTTAAACATTTTCAAATCTTTTACTCAAACATGTACGTTATAAGATACACGTGCAAACATAAATTAAATGATTGAGATTTTAATTTTTTTAAAGAACACTTGCATTTAGATGATTGATTCGTCACAATAAAAGTCGAATATATTTTTAAATTCCTAATAATAATTACAAACAACCCTTTTCTGTTCAAATAAACTTATCGAGTATTTTAAGATAAATTCATTGCCTATAAGTATAGTTTTATATAAAAACATTTTAATTATTATTCAATGTTATAAATTATCATGATTTAAATCCAAAAAACTCATTAATTTTTTATAAATTAATTTTATTATTGTTGGAATGACGCAGAATTCCAGATGTGTTTAATTATAAAGATTTTCTTTTATTTCAGCCATCATAAATAACCAGAAATTTGAGTGACCGAAGCAAGGAACAATTGGTTATTTATAATAATTTCGTGTTATTTCTAATTCGTTAGTTTTTATAATAATTAGCTGATATGACCCTTTATTGGGATACAATATAGAAATAAGTTCAACGTGCCTGAGACTTGCAGTCTTTTATTCGACACAAACGCGAAAGGTCATACAGCTAAAGCTTAGCTTATGATTTGTGTAATACTTTCAAATATTTAAAATACAAATAAATAATCTTACAAAATAAACTCTGTGTTATATTTTATTTAAATATTCAAACAATTATAATTATTATAATTATCTTCTCTGTGTTTTATAAAGCAGTGTCAATGAATAAGTAATTATATTTTGTATTATCTACAAATTATTTGTTTAATATAATAGAAAGAACACTATTTCTTGTTATATAAGGTACTGAAAATATTGTAATAATATTATAAATTTAGATTATCATAATTTCTAATATTTTAAACATTTATTCTTTTACAAATCAAATCTATAATAATAATTAATTATAATTGAGGTATATTCGGTGTACCAATTAAATAATTTTATGTTTTAAAAATAATGGGATTCGATATTTGAAAAACATTTCAGATATTGAATGTACATGAAATAAAGATTATTAATGTTTATATTTTTACATTTACCTTACACTAAAAATTAAACGATTGTTTTGTAAATTAAAAATTAAAACAAATTTTAAATATATATATATATATATATTTTAAAATATTTCATATATTTAATCTATATTAAATAAGATTATTATTTTTATATTTTTGCATTACTTGCACTAAAATTACTTTTATTTTTGTAAATCTTTTTTTTATTTTTTACACCAAATTTAATTTAAAAACAATAACTAAAAATAATAAAAATCTTAGATTATAAACGATATTTAATAAAAAGAAATACTTCAAGTTTATTAAGAATAACGTATAAAAGAGTAATTGATAAAAACAAATTATAAGTTAATTTTCTAATATAAGTTATCATATTAATTATAAAATAAATAATATTTAATTATAATATTAATATTAATCATAATCATTCAAAACACGATTTTTTGTTTTTAAGTTTTATTACAAAAATTATATTTTGATATAATTATAACATTTACCTTAATTTAAAAAAAAATTATAATTCTTTAAATTATCGTTCAATGGTGATTTTAAAGCGATGAACTTATACTTAGCTTTCTTAAATCTCGA
Organism: Platyscapa corneri; assembly: GCA_018907185.1. Lineage (NCBI taxonomy): Eukaryota > Metazoa > Arthropoda > Insecta > Hymenoptera > Agaonidae > Platyscapa > Platyscapa corneri. The sequence goes on from JACCHW010000134.1 coordinate 249,420, forward strand.
ATTGTTTTATTCAATATAGACTTACTAAGCAATGTTTTCTTTATAAAATTTGTATACCACAATCAATCAAATCTTTTACCAATAAACTACAACTATAACAAAAAGAATATAAAACGAGTGTAAGCAATTAATGAGTATATAATTCTTCAATATAAGAAATTCAGAAATAAAAAGCAATAAATTTTGAAAGCATATTTAAACTAGAAAAAATGAATTTGAAAAAGTCATCTGTAATATTTGTTTAATGATTAATTGAATAAAATAACGCAAAATGTATCCTTCGCTCAATTTCCTTGGAAATCGATTATGGGTTTTATAGTTATAAAATTACGAACTTAATTATTTTTTTCTCGTGTTACATAAAGAATACTGCCATGTATTTTTTAGTCTGATTTTAGCTTTATCGAATATGAAACTTCATAATATGAAGGAATAGTAGAAGAAAAAGCCTAACAAATGTGTAAGACATGCTATTACACTTCCGTTCTCGTACTTTTCATAAGTATATTTCTTTCCTCTGTTGCACTTGGGCACCAGATTTTCTCGGTATTTCACACGCCATTCACTCATCCGTGAAACTACTGTTAGTTTATCATACGCTATTTTTAAAAATATTTTGCATAACTAACCACGTGTGTTTCCGGGGATATGCACATTACTTTACACATACGCAGAAAGATTCTTGAAAAATTCTTTTCCGTACACTTGTTTCTCGATTATGGCACTCAAGAGTTATCAAGATATTTTTTAATTGACATTGTGTTCAATCGATTAGAGTAGAGTTCATATGCACTGCTATGCAGTTATATTATAATAAAATTTTTAATTCATGAATGTCTTCGCCATTTCATATTTTAGAGTCTTCCAAGTTAAATAAAATGTTTTCGACTATAATTAATATAAGTATAAAAGTATAAAAGTATGTTTCAAAATACAAAGTTTGTAGTATTTAGTTTTAATTTTTATTATTTATTTTATTTAAATCGAGAAAATTATACACGTCGTGAAATTTTTTTTTGGTTTTATTTACTATCTACTGAAGAAACCTTTAAATTCAATCTCGGTTCATTTCAAGAATGTAGTATATGATAAATTTTAACACAATAAAAAAATGATAAGCTTTGAACAAAATTTTGTTCAAAGATTCAAAAAATACTAAAAGTACTCTTTTAAAAATAAAAAAACAAGAAGTATGCCGACAAAATTAAATAAACTTTCGTAACTAAAAGTAATACGTAAAACAGATACCTTTTGAAAATCTGGTAAAGTTTTTTAAAATTATACTAAAATAATTTTCAGTTTTATACTAGTATTCTTAAGTTGTAAAAAGTTGAATTAATCAACAAAACATAAAAAAATTGATGGTATGAATATGCAACTATATTTTTTATGTATAACCATTTATTCATTTTATTAAACTTTGTTTTTGTTTACACTTGACTCTAAGGTTAGTCTAAAATATTTTCTGATAAATAAAACATCATACATTTTTTGTAAGTATATAAACAAAGAAACGCAGGTAAAAGAAGGATAAGAATAAAATAAGCAAAAACGTAGTTTTCTTTCAACTACACTAGTTTTTTTAAAACATAGAATATGTTTTATGCACTGATGTGTTTGCACTTGTGTGTAAGCACTGAAAACAAGAATTATACCGATGTTACTTCTCTAAGCTGTCTATTCAAATCTACTATATACATATTTAATCGTAATTAAGTGTTTTGTTTAAGGGTTAGTTGTCCACTACATCAACCACTAGTGATTCTATACAACGTATTGTACGCATATAAATAAACCGATTCTGAGCGTTATTCATTTGAATTTTAGTCAATTTTCTTTATAAGAAGGTTAGATTCTACGAGGAAACCTCTAACGTAGGTTGGTCGTGAGATATGTGTCATACCTGGGATGTGATAGGCTGGGAATGCATGAAAAACTCGAACGCCACAACTACATATGTAGCTAATCACCATAGAAGAGCGACAGTGGAACGAGTTTTAAAATCTACCTAATTTCGATTTTTGCATAAACTATTTTCTATTTAATATTTTCTTCTTTTGATATTCATAATAGCGATCGCACAAGTGGTCTTTTACTTATTATACTTTTTTACTGTTATATTTTACTTTACACTCTTATATTTCAATGACTTCAAGAAATACTGTTTTGTTCAAATATCATTAAAATTTGCTATTCTGTTTACTTATAATCATCATATATCGTTTACTTTCTAATATTGATTTGATAAACACATTAATTTAATTATTTTCCAAGTATTAATATATTTGTAATATTCCTAAATTTAATTATATAATAATCATGTAATTCAGTTTTCATAGATCAAGCAAAATTTAACAAATTTATTTTTTTTAATACATATGTTTAAAAAAAACCATTTTCTAAATATTTTACAGATTTTTAGCATGTAACATAGATTATAAATATCCTCTTATTATTATAGCTAAAGACATATAACATAATTTTTTAATATTTTTTAAACTGATAAATTTGAAAAGTAATCAAAATTATTTTAAGTATTTTTGCTTTGTTTTTTAATCAATTTTTATTGAAGAAATATTATTTTAAAAAATTAAAAAAACTTGACTAATAATTTTAAATATACAGATAGTAATTAAAAAAAGAAATGTAGTATATATTATAAATCTATTGTATTAGGTTTATAAACAAATATGTATTATACGTAAATTTTTTAAAATTTCAAGCAAATGTTCTCATATATTGTCAAAGGTATATTTATTTTTTAAGATAAAAAATACTTTTTTATATTTCATTTCATTTTCCTTCGTTTTTATTTTTTTTCGCTATTTGATTTGTTACGCTATAGTTATTATTATATCATTACTTATATACATAATTAATAATAGCATAATGCTAAAAAATAAATCTATTAATTTTTTAAAATAAATTAATTAATCGTAATATTGTTATTTGAATTTATAGTCGTATTTTTGAAGTATTCGTATTTCTTCATTTGTATTGTAAATATAATTCAATAGACATATATTTATTTTTATTTAGACTTATCGGGAAGACTTATATATTTTTAATAAAAATTATCATTGAGATAGCAAAGTAATGGAATATCGACAAAATGATATTTTTACAAAACTTATAAATTATATATTAATCGATAGTAAAACTAAAATTTCTCGGTAGTAATAAAAGGAAGTTGTTTGAATGAACCAAATAGCCCTCACGACGAATTAAAAAATGTTTTAAAACATTCTTACTATAGAAAAAAGAACAATCTTTAGTAAAAAAACACTTTGCACAAACACATACCACAATAAAATTATTTTTCTTGATAATGGCAATTCAAAACAAAATTTTTTTAATCATTTTTCTTTTTTTCTATGACAAATCTTGATCATATGGATAAACCATAAAGGATAGATACAATTCACACTTACTGTTCTAAAACACGTTCCGTTCTGAGGTTAACCAAAGTCGGTACTAAAGACGGCAGCAGCCAGAAGTCGGCGTCGAAGAAACGAGAAAAGAGTCGAATCCCCGCCGCTACCTGTACTTCGGTAAAGATAGAGTGAGACAGTTGAATCGAGTAAGACAGAGATAAATAAAGAGGTTGTGGGCCTACAGGGCAACCACGGTGGGGGATGCACGGAGCTCGAGAGGGTCTGATCAGCAAACGCTCAGCATAAAAGAGGTTAAGACACATACATTCTTACAACATGCGTTAAATATTACTTTTAGTGTTTTACCTGCCAGATCATTTGAGATATTATGTACACAGTATTGGCTTCTCTGTGAGACATAATCTTTTTTTTAACTGTATTCTTATATTATTTATAGTCTTAACGAATTTACTCTAAATGATATTCAATATAATTAAGGTTTAACGAAGTTATTTATTATTTTTATGAAAAGATTATATTTTATTTTATTCCCTAGCTTTGACATGATCATGCTACAGAGATTATTTTTTCGGGTGTAAGAGTTCGACTTTTCGTTACCTTTTTAAACAATACAATGGCCTTACGATAAAAGATTAAACTTTATACTTTCTATTATTTTATTAAAAAAGGGCATTTAACTATATTCTAATCAATATAATACATGATATTTATAAATTGAATAGACTTAATATAATTTGAACGAAGACATAAGACAATCATTATTTATCATTTTCTTCAATATCACTCAGTAAAACATTCAATAAAATTACAATAAATTTAATTAGAACTAATCTTTATAAAAAATCATTTACACTCTATCTCGTATAAAATTTTATGGTTGAAAAGGTTTAGTATACTTTTTAAACATTCAATCGAAAAGATTGGCATTCAAATTGAATCTTGTATAATTCTCCTATATACTTAATATCAAGAAAAACGCCATTTATCACGAACAATTAATCGTATCATAAGGGCATTATTTGTTTATCATGGATCTTAAATTTTTAATTATACGATATACTGCTTATTGCTATTTTATTTTATTAGTTTTACTTATAATATGATCACGATGTAGACGAAAAAATCCAATAATATAATATAACACAATATTTTAAAGATGTTTTTTAAAATATGTATTTCAAAGATTAAATAGAATTAAAAATCGTATAAAATTATTAAATTTTCTGTACAAGAAAAAGTTATGAAATTATTAAAATTTTTGATCAATTAACAATAACTGAACTATCTTTAAAAATGAAATAATTAAAAACATATTACATTCCTTTCAAAATATCTTATTATGTTGTAAAATCTTTTCCTTGATTTTATCATCAGTTCTTATACTATTTAGTCGAAACTAAATTAGCGTACGATGCCAACCAATTTCTCACCCATCAGTCTTCATAATATATTACTTTAAAAATACAGTTTGTAAACTGTTAATATTTTATGAAGTACATTTTCTTATTTAAAAAAAATTTATAATTGCAATTAGACTGCTTTATTATTTAAAAGTTTAAAGACAATGAAAGTCGCTAAAAAAATCAGTTTTTTCTGTATTACGTACGCATTAAAAAGATACTAAGATACTGAAATTGTACTCCAATGCATAACTTAATTATAAAATTAGTTATAAATAATAATAATATTAAAAATAAACATTTTTTAGTCTAAATTGTTATAATTATAGTAAAAATACTAAATTAATGAACATGTTATGTCTACAACAATCATTAGAGAACAATATAATTTTTAATTAAAAGGTATTAATAATTAAAGGCTAGTCAAAATTTCTTTGAGATAATATAAATTTTTTATAGAAAATATATAAATTATTAGCGATACAATATCCATTTTTTGTGCCAGACATTTTTTATTATATTAATATCTGTCTAAGAGTATACGAAATAATTAGAACACTAAATTACTTAAAATAGTGTAACGATGACGCAAATAATTTACCAATAATATTAAATTTAAGTAGTTTTAATTTAACAAAGTAGGAATCAAAGATTAAAAATATGTAATGAAGAAAGAGGTCAAATGTTTTTATTTACTCATTATTGTACACATAAAAAATTTGCATTTTTAAATGGTTTTATAAAACAATATTTTCATCGAGGATCAGAACATTGTATACCTTTTTAATGTATATCCTTAAAATAGATTAAAATGAAATACGTGGATTTCACAATTCTAAATAATTCAAGATATTTTCTTATCTGAATCAAAAGGCTTAATTTAAGATGCAAGTATTTATTTATAAGAATGTTAATTTTGGTAAAAAAAATTGTAAAATATTATTTGTCATAATAGTAAAAATAGAATGTATACAAATTTTTGTACATAATGTGAATTTGAATTGAATATGCTGAATAAATGAAAATTCAATCGGTGACCTATAGAATAATAGCAAATTTTCGTATACAATTCTTTTCAATGTTCAATTGATGTATTCTTATAAATTTTCACGTATAGTTCATTAAATTTATGCACCAATTTCATCATGACCTTTAGTTAAGTATTCATATTTATTTTATTGAATGTTATATAAATCACATAAAATTTTATTTTTTAAGTTATTCTTGGTTTTCTGTTTTTTTCACGTACCGTGACTTCTTTTTATATTGAAAAAAGCTTAAGAGTGAAATTTTAAATTGGAAAAAATTGAAGATTATCATAGAAAGAAAAAGAAAGACATAAAAAATAAGTGCGTAAAAAATAAGAATCAAAAGAAATGTAGAGAGTTGTTCTTGGCTTGAAAGACGTGATGGCGAACAGCGAAGGTGACTTGAACGAAGCTCCCAGAACTGGTTACATTACTATGCCCTATTAATATCGCTTGAACCAAGTTGCAGCCAACAAGTAAAATGCTTAGTTCTTAGTTTGATTCTTGAGAATAAATCGAAAGAAGATTCATGCAATATTAGTTTAAAAAATCTACAAGCAAGCCATAAAGATGCTAATCAAAGCAGAAAGATTCAAGAAATGCAGATATACTAACGTTTTCATTTTGAAAGACCTTAGCAAGTTTTTAATTTTAATTTTAAAATTATTAAGATTTGTTTAACTTAGTTACAAAACCAAACTATTTTTGTCTAATTTTATTTTTAAAATTTATAAATAAAAATTTATATTGTGATTATTTAATTTGGGTAAAACTTTTGGGATTACTATTTTGAAATTACAATGACAAATAACAAATTTCTTGCACGATTAAAATTATCTCGATGTTTAATGTATAGTAAGTTAACATATAAATTATAAAAATATTTAGTAATTTTTATGTATCAAGTTTCTTCAAAGTTCATAAACATCTTAACATTACTAAGCTTCAAAATAATTGTCTTTATTTCAATAAATTCACATTTAGTAATTTTCCTTTCATATTGATATAATGTATTTTTAAAAGTACAAAATAAAAGTTGCTTTTTGTTGTTTTAAAAATATAATTAATATTTCTGAAAATAATAAATTATTAATTAATAATAATTAATTATAAACAATTTAAATCTAGTTAATTCTTCTAAAAATAGATTATAGTTATAAATTAAATATTTAAGAATCTATCTGCTTGTATCCTAGTTAGAGAAGAAATATTTGATCCTGTTAACTGGTTTTTACTTACTCTGTTAAAAATATTAATTATCTTTATTTATTTATTATATTCTATAAATTAAAGTAATTATTAAATTATTATAGTATAGAAAATGAATAAATAAATTTAAATAAATAGTTATTGGGTTATTTAGTAAAATTTTATCTTCATCTGACAAAATATTATTTACATGCATAATATATATCATTATATATTTGATGTTCTTATATGAAAAAAATTAATAAAAATAAAGATACTGCGTGTTGAAAACAAAAAATCGGATGATTGACTCATATACTCTGTAATGCGAATGTGAATTTACATTTAATGTTAATTTAAAGTGACCATCATAACAGATCTAATCTCAATTATGTTCTTTTAGAGCATCGAAGAAAGTCACACGAAGGACTGGAGAATACCTGATTGATACAACACAAAAGCTGTAGACTACCTCTTTCTCTCTCTCTCTCTCTCTCTCTTGCTCTTTCTTTGCTCTCATACGATCTATTCAAGTTCATTCCCCCCCCTTCTTATTCTTGCAAACAGGTGGTATGCGCATATCGATGCCATTCATTTTCAAGGCTACTTTTCCTTAACTTAAATCAGAATGAAATTCTTATAACACAGTGTCAAATTATCAATATCTATTGCAATTCTTCGATTCACTATGTGTGTTAACTTTCTAAATATACATAGTAATCATAGATACGATGACATTTCTAATACAAGTAGCAGCTTAATTCCTTAACAAATAATTTTAACTTAATATTAATATTTTAATACAACAGAATATTAATTTATTTGAAAAGAAAAAAGAATCCTGATAATGGTAAATATATATACTATCTCAAGAATTTCCATGAGTTCTACAGCCTATGATTAATCACGTGTTACATCAATAGATATCAATGCAATAATTCTTCTATGTGTACAGCTAGATTTAATTATATGAATTTGTTTTTGTATTAATACATATTATTATAATTCCTCATAATTAACAATTGCATTTGAAAGTAATGATTAAAAATTTATAAAATATTTTAATATAATAACAATAACAACAACAACAACAACAACAACAACAATAATAATAATAATAATAATAATAATTAAAAATATTCCAGAAAATAATCAAAGGTTTTTCCTCCAACAAAGAATAAAAAAAGTTTTTGAGATGAGATAATTTTTTGTTTTTAATAACAAGAAATAAAAAAAATCACAAAGGAATAAAAGAAATATATAATATCTTTTACATAAACTTAATTAATTTTCATATAAAAACAAACAAAATTTATATTAATGCTGAAAAATTAACAATCTAATTTGAATACTAAAAATAAAATATGGGCCATAAAATAAAGAAGAAAAAAAAAGATATTTTATAAAATATAGTGGTAAAAAAATGAAAATTATAACAAATATATCATTCATTAGGAATATAACAGGACAAAGAACTAAACAAAAAACAACAGAAATTCACTTTAATCAATAGTAAACAAATTAAATCATCATAAAAATGAGATTGACATTGACAAAAACCTAGAAATTTTGTATACATTGAAAATTTCGAAAAACCAATAATAAACAACAATTCAACGATAACTTTGGTATAAAATTCCAAAATAACATAAGAGCAGCAACCAAATATCACATTTGAAGAGACATGTTTTCATGTTTTCTCATCAAAATACTGTCATTATGAAACAGATATCAATTTTACGATAATTTTGATACAGATCTTTAAACTTACTATGAACAATAATAGGAAATCATTGCTGAAGAATGACATCCAGCTTCTATATTGAGACAATATTATGGAGAAATAGTAATTTTGTGAATTTAAATAATTTATCACTTGTGAATAAGTTCAGCATAGAAATAAATTATAGAATTTTGAAAAAAAAAAAATTAAAGTAATGATAATGTTATTACTCTGATAATGTAAACAATAGGATATTATGGCAATAATAATTTATTATTAGCAAAAATCGGCAAAAAATTAAAGTTATTACCTATAATATTAAGTTGAAAAAATATACAATTTGAATTATTGTTTAAATGGTATTACATTGGCTGGTATTACATTTAAAATAATAAAGACAAACGAATGTCATAATGCATCACAATTAATTAGATCAATTTGGGTTAATTGGCAGCTTTTATATGTGTTTTTAACAGAAATACCGCTTTGGCATTCGAAGATAAACCGAAATTTAAAATATTAATAACTTTCTATTCTTGAACGTCAAATTTTTAACAAAAAAAAATTGTAAAATAGACCTAATATTTCGAAAACGGATGGCTTATCGACAACGAAAAACGTTTCTTACCATTAGAAAAAATAGTTAAATCGAATCATAGTACACAAATTTATACTATAAATAGATGAATAGACTTACGAAAAACGGGTACACAAAAAAGTAGATATTAATCTAAGAAAAAGAAGAAAATGGTATTACACATATTTGGGTACTGAATATTAAAAAGTAATGTATTACGACTGGTTTTCGACATATAAGTTGAAATAAGAGTGTGAATTTATATAATCAAATTGAAACAGAACCAGATTTTTAAACATCACCTTTTAAAGTTTTGATCAGAACTTGATATAAAAACATAATTTTTGACGCAGTATCTTAGAAAAAAATAAAGTATCAATAATAATTATGTAAACAATTATCTTTAAAATTTTATTATAAAAATATTTTATATTATAAAAAAGTATAAAAAAACGATTGCAATGATAAGAGCAGTCATTGAAATAAATATAAATTATGAATTTCAATGTTGAATGGACGAGTCATTATTGAAGGAAGAAATATAAAAATAGGAAAAATAATTTGGGCATAAATAAAAACAATAAAATTAGATTAATAAAAAAATATTGGATTAATAACTTAGAGAAATTAAAACATGACAGAGAAATTAAATTTGATTTGATAATATTTTGATAGTATTTGATAATACGCTGATATTATCAAATTCAACGTTCACGAAAAAAAAATTATATATTAAAAGAAAGTAGAGAAAAAAGAATTTGAACGAAGATACTAATGAGATGTAGAGTTGGTAACGAAAAGACATAAAATTAACTGTGATTGATACGTAAAGATAGAAGTTGTAGATTGTGTGTTAGAGGTATCATGAAAGAAATCCATAAGATCTGAAGCAACATTATTAAAAACAATCCTTAATGAACAAATTACGACGTAAAAAGTTTTATATATAATACTTTTTAAAATTCATCATCCAGTAAATTCACGACTATTCGATCACGTATTAGTTAATTTATACGATTAAAAAGCTTTGTTTCAAACTATTTATTATAGATATTTCTTGAGAAATAAAGTTTTAAAAATATAGCACAAAAATATATCTTCGAAAACCATGACAAATAGTATAAAAGTTTACTAACGCTGTTGAAAAAGATAAAGAAAAGAATATCTTTCCCATCAAATGAGAAAAATAATTTGAAAAAGGAAATTCAATTACACTTCTTAATAATATAGACTTAGTATTAATAATAAATTTTAAAGTGTTTAGAATTAAAAAAATAAATGGGTTAGATTATAAATAAATATTTTTCGAAAAAGTTGATTAAATTAGAGAACTCGTAATACCAACTAAAAGGTAACACCATAAAATTGATTAGATTAAATACAAACGTGAAAAAAGTTTTAAACAAAGTGAATACTTACTCGATCGCTCTTATTGTCAATCTATAATACAATGCAATTCAATATTCTTAATCTTAGCACGCTATCTTCAATATTCCTATTCTTTTACTATTAAACTTTATGTATATCTGAATATCGCACGTTATTATATCTCTCTTATATTCTATACCCTACTGAAAAGTTGTTAAATCTCTTGCCTTATACAATAATAGTCAGAATAAAGAAAATCATGGAGGAATTTTTGAAATCAGCACATTTTTAACTCCTAAATAATTTATAATAAATACAGATTTGCTGGAACAATACACGAGACCAGTCTTCTAAGTTTTTTATAATCTAGTAGAAAGTTTAAATTATTATAATCTTGTATATAAAATTAATATATTAGTATCCTATTATATACATTATTAAAGGTGACAATTTTATACGGCAAAAGATAATTTATTTTATATTTATTTTATTATATTTTACTTTTTTTATTTATCAAAAAATATATACAGTTAATTTATATCATACATCATTTTATATGCATTAGAATTAAAATCACTATAAATAATATAAACATTTGAAAATCTACTATTCGAAGAAAAAGTAAGAAATAAGGAAGTAAGAAAATAAAATTAAAGAAATTTGTTCGGGAATGCTAATTAAGGAACATCTAGCGCCACCTTGATAAAGACAGCTCACCACGTGGCGCGATAAGGAGGGCGCACTCAACGCGGGTGCGTCGATCGCACATCAATAACTAATTGGCGCGCTCGATTCCCCGCGAAGCATTCTCCGTAATTTCGCACCACTCATTCAAACGCTATCATCATCTCATTTGACAATGGATATGACCCGCCACGTGATTGGCTCATCATAAGCACTTAGATCAATTACTATGGCGCGCATAAGCTCATTACGAATTGATAGCAAAGTTCAGTTAGCTAGAAAGCCTCTTCAATACTACAGCTAAGCCCTCATATTACTCACTTATGTGCACAAAGTTATTAGTTACAATTCATTTCTTTACTCAATTGTTCACTAGTACATCGTCATAGACCTTCACAAATAGTATATCAACACCAGAAGAGATAAGAAAATTATAATATTTATCTCCCAGACAGCACACATACACACACGCCCATAGTTATAAAAATACATCTTCACTTTTGCGTGATATACATTGGGTTAATATATTGTTTGTTTTAAAATGATATATAGATATATATATATATATAATATATATATATATATATAATCATTTTAAGTGCGTTACTGATAAGTTAACATAATAATTTAGTTTAAGCTCATAGCGTTAATTGCATTCAATATTAAGTTTATTTATTTAGTTATATCATTGCGTAGTGAATAAGTCATTGTTTCAAGTGAGTAGAATTTAATATAGTTTTTAAAGTGCGTTAGATTTAAGTGTTTTCAAGTTTATTATTAAAATATAAGCCTATTCAGTTACGTTTTATTACTCAGATTCAATTTGCGTGTGTTTTTCATTTATTCTCACCGCTAAATTAATCAATTTTAGATAGTGCTCAAACAAAATCACAAAAAAAAATTGTAGTAGACCGTGTGAATTATCAGTGTATATTCGAGATCGAGATCGGGAACGAGTAGATAAGATAATCTACTCGGCTTTGCCCGCTTGTATTTCACCGCACAATATTTCTAACTTATATTAATTTGTGGAAGGGTAAATAGACGCGTCGTGTACACTCACTCTCCTATAAAATCCTATTGATTTGTGCGATTATAATTAGTTTCGCTATTGGGCGCTCGCATTTGCCCCTCTTGGTCTCCACCTCGGTGGATCGCCAGTATGAGTTCTCAGCTCGTTGCCACTCTACCTTGGCTGAAAGTGCGGTCATTGTCTTCCTAAGGCCCAATATTCGGTCTTTCTGCCCGATTTCTATGATTGATCTTCTCCTTTATCGGTGAGCCAGTGGGTTCATTCTCGAGGCTGTTGACCTCGTTGCTATTCGTACACGTTGACGCTCCTACTCTCCTTTCGACAGTCCGTCTTAGGAGCCGGTACGTGCCTCCCCCATTCCTTCTCCCCCAACCCTGAAGTACATACCCCCTTCACGTGCCCCGGCTCGAGGCACGTGAATCATAATCGGTAATATTTTGCGATATCCCATCTTACCTTCTTGTCGACCTTGGCTAACTTCTCGCATCTTGACGCACGGTGGCCTCTTTTATCGCAATAAACGTACTTACGGCTAATCGCATCGCGCACACCGCTTACATACTTATTATTTGCTACGCTCGATGAGCCTCCAGTTTCGTTCTCTGGCTTATATGCTAAATATACCGGTCGCGTTCTCAGCCCGGGTTTGCTTTGGTTAAACTGGTGAGCCGGCTGCCTTGTTGTGTCGTTCTTCGTCAATATTTTACGCGGAAGGTCAGAATCGGTAAATACATCGAGTTCGCCTTTCTTTGCCAAACCGACTGTCATGTCCAAAAAGTCGATCATCATTTCCAGTTTTAACTTTCCAAGAAATGCTCCACGATACTGATTGTACTGAAACGCTACCATCTTGGAAATTTTTTTACCAATGGCTTTCATCAGCTTGGATTGGCAAAGATATGTGAATCTCCCAAGCTCGCGAAAGATTGCTTTCCGAACTGCGTTCCCGACTCGTTTCGCGAAAGCTCAGGCAGTTATTCTCCCTGAGTCGAGGGGTGGCAATTCCCACAGAACCGATATCGTTTGCTCCACGATCGCGTCGTCATCTCTATATTCCTTCGCGAGCGATCTCATAACCGCATCAGCATGTCAGGTGATTGATAGCGTGGGGACCACTAGTGAGCGCGCTTCCCCCCTCAAGGAGGCGCGAAGACGCGCGAGCTTCTCCTCGTTGGAATAGTTGCACATCCTCGCGGCCGACTAGAATACGTATTTGAAATCGCGCAATTCCAGGGGGTCGCCTGAAAATACGGGGATGTCCTTTGAGGGTAAGCTTCAAGGGACCTTTTGCGAGTTCGGGACGTATCGCCGCGAGTTTCCGAATTCTTAGGGTATCCGGCCGGAGAACGCGCGAGGGTCTTTATTAACATAATAACCTGACCTATTATCGGCGTCTGTGATGTTCCTACGTTCCTCCGGTGTTGCGTTTTCACTGGTTGAGGTCTCACGGTGGTGGTTCCCAGCTGACTTCCTCGTTCGGTTCATTCTGCTCGTCGTATTACGCCCCTTCTCGTTTTTCGTTGTCTGGATGATCAAGTTGACCCTTATCCATTCCGATTTTCTTCGCTAGGACGTTGAAGCACTCGTCCACCACACTTTTTAATGCGTCTCGTTGGAAGCGTAGTCCCGCATGCCCCGTGAGCTTCTCATCCGAAATTATCCGCGAACTCTCCTTCGGTTGCATAACGTTATTCTAGTGCCGGTCCTCTTCTTCGTAAACATTTCTGTGATAGTGCTTTCGGTCCGTAGCCTTCAAGCTCCTGGCTTCACTCACTCTTATATCACTTTCACTTCACGCGCGTCGCGATCTTTCGGAAAATAGGTCCTGGGCTTCGGCACCAACAAATGAAGTTGAGCGCGTGAATTATCAATGTATATTCGGAAGCGGGAAAGTGTAGATAAGGTAGTCAAACACAGAATTTCTATCGATAATTCTATTAAGTTTTTTATTAAATATCCGTCTTACTCGAAATATGTTTCGAGTAATCAAGCTAGCCATTCGCCCTGCAATCATGCATTTATAATTTTCGCCTTGCGCTGCGGTAGTGATGTTTTACTGCCGTCTGCCCATTTTTACCGAAAACCTTTTTAGGTGCCAATTCCCCGTTGGCACTCTCGGGTGGTGATCATTTTATTACTAGCTTTAATTACGGGAGATGTTTATTTCGCGGTATTATTGTAATTTGTCGCATACACATAGCACGTTTTATTTCAATAATACGCTGGAGTGACAGAATACCACGTCCTACCTGTAATAAATCTCTGGTTATCGTTACCTAGACTAGAAAAAACCTCCGCCTGGTGGAGGAAAAAGGTCTTTACAATTGCCCTAAAACACCTATCGGGCGGGACGTCATTGCTCCTTCGCACAAAACCTTAATTTAAACATAATTTTATTTCATAATTAGACTATTCGGTCGAGGGTTCCCTTTCCCTTTATTGTTTCGAACGGTACGTATGTCTGCGTCCGTCCACCGCTCGAGCTTCTGTTTTGTGCCGGAGCCGCGACATACTCGTGGTGTCGAATTTTCACTTGCGGGGATCCTCCCGGTGGACTCCCATCGCCACAATTCCTCCGTGATGCCCTGCTCCAACTGCAGACCTGTTTCTCTAGTGCGAGTGAGAGGAAGAGCAGGAGGGAAAGCAGAAGAGGGAGTATTTACTGTTGGAGACTTACTCACACTGGAGTGCTGTGTCTACACCCTACAACATGGACCTGGCTCCGTTAAGCTTGTGTGCGTGCTGTTATCGCACGTTTTCAAGCTTCGTTTGAATCTGTGCCTTCGAGGTATGCTCGGTTGCACGTTTCTTCGCCGAAATTTCCGATCACCTAAGTTCCCCAGCCTGTGCGTCGGCGATCTCATACATGTCGAGCTTTACGCCCCTTTCCCTTACAAAATTTACGCTTATACCTACTCGGCATTGTCCGCTTGCATTTTGCCGTCACAATATTTCTAACTTATATTAATTTCTGAAGGAGTAGGTAGATGCGTCGTCTTTACATGTAATGTACACCAATAGCAGTTCTAATTTTTATGTTTTTATTTCAATTATATTCTAGTTTTACGTCTTTAGAAATTTAAAGAATTTACGAATTTCTTCGCTTTATTATTCATATAAACTAATTTCAATTGTTTTTAAACTTTATATTTCCTCTATTATCTTTTATTTAATTTTTATTGAAATCTATGACTATGGTATTTTGTATATAAATAAAACTCCTTATATTCTTTGATACTACTTTTTTCAACAATGTTTTAAAAATACTAATTTTTACTTTAAAATATGATTTTTATTGAAATGCATGCAAATAAGAATGTAATTTTAGTTATATTTCAATATTTAATTAGTTAACAATATTTATTATTAATTTATAATATAATATTATAAAAAAAGAAGAATTATAACCAGATAATCGATCACCGTAAAGATGTGATATAGCACATTCATGTATATATATAAAAAATAACAAATATTATTATTGTTGGTTACATATTTTATAGGTAAATACTTTCTGGATACGAAATAAATGCAAAATCAATGTAAAGTTGTTAGTAAATATATAATAAATTTTCCATATTATTTATAAACTAAATTATGATTTTATGGTTGCACATATTTTCATCTTCGTTTTATTAATAGATAAAAATGAAATTTGAAAAAAAAATTGAAAAAATAAATAACAAAATACAATATAATTTTCATGAAATGATAAATTTATAAAATTATTTGTTCGATAAATAAAATAAATAAAAGTACTTCAGTTTATATAAAGTTGGTATAAAGTACATATAAATGCTTATATCATGAAATTTTAAATATGTAAAAAAAATTATGTGAGTTTTTGTTATAAATGTTGGTTATAATTATAAAATATTTTTTTGTATATTAAACAGATTAATCTAAAAAACGCATTGCATGCAAATATTTCTGAACAATAACAGACTAGACATAAATATAGATATAGAACTAGATATAAAGGACAAGAAAATGCACGTTTTGTATTTACTTAATGAAGTACTCAGGATAAAATGATGCTCGAGCCGTGAAACAATAATGTAAATATTGTGATTGAATTAATAGGAATTAATAGAAAGAAGTATAAGAGGTAGAAGTAATATAGATGGAAGATTAAGGCTAACGGTTTAAAGGGTAGAAGATCGGGGAAAAACAATTGTCATCGATTAATATTTACTGGCTATTCGCAGAATTGCATCCACATCAATTTGCTAACTGAAATATAGTTATGTTTCCTCTCAAATCTTTGCTTGTATGACTATAAACGTGAAAAATCAGAAAAATATAAATGGTTATGGTTCTTCATTACGATCATAAATATCTTATCGAACTTAAAAGATTTATGTAGCAACAATCGTTACTATACTCCACTGAACTAAAATCAAGAGTTATCATTTCTGTCACGCTACTCATTTTAATAGTGATTTTATTTACGATATTTTATTTGAATGATATATTTCATATTTTCAATTTATTATAAAATGAATTTTTTTATCTTATTTTTATTACTCTTTCTCTCTCTCTCTCTCTCTCTCTACCTGTCTATCTTATTTGTCTCAAGTATTAAAGTATTAAATAGTTATAAAAAATTCCTAAATTATTAATAATTCACTTATTAATAGAATTAACTTATATTAACCTATTATAGAAATACCATTTAATAGAATTATTATAAAAGATTATTTTTATTATTTTATCAATAAGAAAAAATCATAAGTTTGTTAAAAATTGATTAAAAAAATGATATTTAACCTACATAGCATAAAAAAATTTGCATGGTTTAAAAAAAAAGTTTAACACGAAAAATTGCCGTGTAGAATCGCGGTATAAGTTTGAAAGTGATAAGACTACAAATCCGCTTAAAAAAAATTTGTTACAAAACTTTCTGATTAAAAATTATGAAACATTATTTTGCAGGTTACACTTACGGAACTTTGAATGAAATGGTAGATATTAATATACAATTGTTATTTAAGTAAAAAAATATCGGTATAATTATTATATTATAGTTTTTGCAACTCAAAGTGTAAGTTCCATTTTAAAATAATTAATTTTTTAATATTACATGATTCACATCCGTTATTTAGCTTCAAATTCATTTTACTATTTTCAATATTATGAAAAAAATGCTATGTTACAAGTAAAATTTGCCAAGTAAGAGTCATTTTTATTTTTGTTCATCATACAAATTTAATAAGAATAGAAATATTATTATATATAAAAATATAAAAGTATATTTTTATGGCGATGATGGTATAGACATAAATCTAAATAAAATACGTTATATACATATAATTTTCATCGAAACTTTAAATGCATTTTTTAATAAAACTTATATTTGAAATTGGGTACAAAAATGTTTTGAACATATTTTATTAGATTATCTAAAAATTTATATAAAATCTTTTGTTGCCAATGGAATTCCCCGGAGACAGTCGACGCTGGGCTAGCCCGAGTCGTAAACGACGATGTCGAGCGGCCCCAAGAAAAGCTAACGATCGGGCTTTCCCAAGAGTTTTCCGGGAAGTCTGGCGATGGGGCGGGGTAGTGACTGACCTATTGTGCAAGCAAATTGTTACCGTACAACATATTTGCATGTCCGAACATACAGGTGCGATTAACGGTTAATTATAGAATATAAATAGGGCGATACGAGGTGATTTCGGCACTTCTATTTCGTAATCGAAAGGTGCATCTACACTTCCCCGTGAAATCGGCTTTAGATTAAATTAGATTAGTTACGGTACTGTGAAATAAAGTACATAAGATATAAAGACGCCTGAAATTCTTTCCCTTACTACTACCTCTTCCAACTCCCGCGAATCTGTGAATGATATCTTTATAATATCATTATGCACAGAAAAGTTTTTATTATTATTATCATTCGTAGACTATGCATGTAAATGGATATTTACTTAATATGTTTAGGTATGCATATATTAGTACAATATAGTTATGCACATGTATATGTGCTGAATAATCATTTTTGTATTTAAAATGTAGATAGATAGTTAGAAAACGCGTTTATGTAAACGTAAATACATTTATGCTAAAATTAATATTTATTTTGGTGAAATCAGTTCTGAGTTTATTTTACTGTATAGATTTGCATAATTCAATTCAACGTAATCGGTTTTATAACTATTACCGACAACATTTAATGGATAGATTGAAATTGATCATAGACATTAACGTAATTTATCAAAACTGTGCCTTAATAATATAGTTATTATTTAAATAAATATTAAACAAGTAAAATAAAATATCTGTGTTTGATAGTAGTAAGATTCATGTAATTTTTGTTCTATAATTGGAAGATTAAAATATTTTAAACTTTTTTAATGATTCCTTCATTTCCTAAAAATAAGTCTATTTTTAGATTCTATATTTCCTAATTAATATACGCATCATGACAACGGTTTGTAGAGTTTTAGAAAATCTTTGACTAATACAAAATATCATTACTCACAGAAATATATTATTACAAAAAAATTGTTGTTAAAGCAGGTGGAAAAACATTACTTTACAAGAGAAATTGAAATGTAAGTAGACTAACAATAGAAAATTATAGGAAGTTGAGTTATCAAGAGAAAGAAAAAATGAATGTAATCTAAGGCATCAGATAAATAATAAGCAAAGGAAAAAAAGTAAATTTCTCACCAGGAGAAATTGAAAAAAAAAAAGATGAATAAAAAGAAAAAAGGTGACAGAGACACAGAAACTAGTGAATAGAAAAAAGCAATAATTGAAGACTGAGAAAGAAATGAGAAAAATCAGAAAAAAGATTTGAAGAATTTGAAAATAGAATAGATGGAGAAATGAAAATAAAAAACTAATAGAGGAAAATAAAAATCTGAAGCAGGGAATAAAGAATAATAAAAAAGAAATGTGAGAGTTGATGACATACGTAAATAAAAAGAACAAAAATTTGAGAAAGAAGAAAATAAAAAAAATTGGATTGGATAGTAGATGAAAGAAAGAATAAACAGAATGTGAAATGTAATATTAAAAAGAATAGACAAAAAAACTATGGTGAAAAATGTGAAAAAAGTATTAAAAAAGACGATGCGAGTAGATCCAAATTTTTTGTTATTGTCTTCACATTTTATTTCTCCGATTTCTATATTTTCTATCTAATGATCTTTCCCTTCATTCCTTTTAAAAACTTTCCTTCTTCTATTTTTTTCATTTTTATATAATGTTTAAAAATTTTTCATTATTTTACTGTATATTATGGTCTTTTATTTTCATTCCTGATTGCTCTTTTAGCTGCTTTAATATGTATTATGTGCCTTTTTATTTCTAGAATCAGGATATATTATTTTTCTAGATTCAATATTCATTTTATGTATATTTTTGTACGTTTTGTCTCCTTAAAGTTTCCACCATATTTCTGCACCTCATAATAACACATTTTCTATAAGTTCAGCGAATACCTTCATTTTTATTCTGAAGTCCTCTTTGAATTATCTTACGGCTATATTACATACTTACCCTAAAATAAATTCGCTGTTTTAGCCATAAATTCTCTGCGATACGTCTCTGAAGATTGTTTTAGTACATTAATAAAATATTTTATTATTTCTGATTTTTTCATATTCTTCCAAAAACCCTGTCTAACTATTTCATTGAATATTGCTTTTATATCCGCAAAGCAAACGCATTCTCATTATTCTTATTAAAAGTATTTTCTTCAATATTTAAATTGCGTCGATTGTACTTTTTTTCTACTAAATCGCAATTTGGTCTCATTATACTTCCTATTTTCTTTTACTGTTTCCTGACTATAACTGTCATCCCCCTATAGTTTTTGCACCTTTCTAATTTCTTTTTTTATATACCGGTAAAACTATTATACTTCTTTATTTTCTAAAATTCCTCTTCCCTTTAGTAGTTTATGCACTGTATACATCGAGTTTACCACAGTCTTCCTGCCGCATTTGCACTTGTTATTCTTTCTTTTGTTTTCTTCTAGGCTCTTTATTAGATTCAATATTGTCCATTAATTTTCTTTCCCGTCTCCATTTTCATTTATCCATTAATTTTTAATTTCAAATCAATTCTCCTGTACCGACTATAAATTATCTTATTAATTTTAACTTCGCGTTTCGTTTTTCTTTTCTAATATTTCTATACTTTTTCTGTATATCTCTCCTAATTTTTCTCTGCATAAAATTAAATTAAATCTATGTGTTAAGTCTCTTTCTATAAATAATTTCGTTCTATTTAGATTTTACTTATTTTTTATAATTTTTAAATGCTTTATTTTTTTTTAATTTTACTACTCTTTTCTGTTTATTTTAATTTTTTAAGTATTTATGATGTTTATATCCATCTCCAGTCTTCTTTAAAAATCTTTTTTATTTTTTTCATATTCATTTCCACTTTTGATTCTGGTCCTTTAATACTATTTCTCTAATTTTCTTTTTTTTCTCTTCTACTATCTATTCAAATATATTTTTCTTTGGTTAGTTCTTTATTTTTCATATTTATTGTCGCAGTGTTATTGTCGTCATTCCTTTCTTTTTTTCTCTTGTTTTGGACTCCGGTCTATATCTTTCTTTTAAATTCTGTACTTTTTTATTATTTCTTATACCCTTTTTCAATTTTTTATTTTTATTTTTGCTGTTCTTAACCTCTATTTTTTTTATTTTTTATTTTCCGATTCTTCAAATCTTTTTACTTATTATTTCCTCATCTCTTTCAAACTTCATGAATTATGGAGTTTTTAGTTACTTATTTATTAGTGATTCTTTATTACCTGTAATTTCACAATCTTCGATAATTTACTCGGTTGTTTCATTACTTTTCTGGCACAGTCTACACTTTTTTCTTCCACATTTATAACCAGTATGTTTTTTCGTAACTTCATTCCCCATTCGGAATCTTGCAAGTGTTTTCATCCTTATTTTATTTTTTTCTTATGGTTTTCTTTCATAAATGCTTTTTCTTTCCATAAGGCCTTCTAGTATAATGTTCTTATTTTCTTTGGCATATTTTAATTTTTCTAATTTTGCCATCCATTTTTGCTGTTGTTATCTAATTAGAATATTTTCTGTTTCTTTTCAGATGTCATTTCCGTTTTCTGTTTTTGTCCTCCATAAACTGTACGACCATCCGATGTCGTTCCAAAATTTCATTCTTTTTTCTCCTAGTCCATCTCACATTCTTTTCTTTATTTCTCTTATATTCATTTCTATCTTTCAAGGTAATTTTCAGGCATTCTTTCAACATATCATTCTCGTTATTCTGGCTTATTTTCTTTTGAAAATATATTTCCCATTTGGCTGCCTTGATGCTTAGGTTATTTCTTTTGGTATCTAACATCAGGATGACATCAGAGATATTTCTTTCAACATCTAGGGTCCATTATATGAATTTTTTTTATTTTTTCTAATTCTTCGTATTCTTGCCATCCGCATATTTCTGATCCATACATTACAACTCCATTTATTAGGCCCTTGAAAATTTTGAATTTCATTCTTAAATCTTCTTTAAACCACTTTTCAATTAGATGCCGCAACTTGCCCATTTTTAAATTTGTTTTTTTTTTTAGGTATTTTATATATTCTTCTTCTTTCTTGTTGCTATTGATTATATATCCTAAGTAACTGTAAGTTGTAACCGTTTCAATTATATTTTCTTTACTCCTGATTATTATTTTTCCTTTCTCATTTCAGGATTTCCAATTCTCATTATTTTTATCATTTGAGCGTTCAGATCCAGGCCTTTCTCTTCTAGATTACTCCTAAGTATTCTTAATAATTCTTTTAGTTCAATTTCACTTTTAGCTATTAATACCAGATTGTTTACGTAGGAGATGAATCTAATTTTTTTATTTCCGATTTTAACTACTGATGTTCTGAATTTTTAGCGAGCTTTCGATGTCCTGCATGGTGATGTTAAATAATATTGGGTTCAACAGACAGGCTTGTTTTACTCCTTTATTTATGTTCATTTCTGCAATTACTTCGTTCCTAATTTATTGTCTTAATTTACTTTGTTCTTTTACACTGTTTATTATATATTTTTCTAATTTCATGTTTTCCATTAAATCTTCCATTGAATCTCCCTTCAGGTTATCGAAAGCCGCTTTAATGTTGGCGAAGCAGATATAAATTTTCCCTTTTTCTTTCTTTAATTGTGAAATATATAGCTGTCTTGAGGAGGCAAATTACTTAAATAGTATCTCTCTTTTTCTGAAGCCCATTGTTTTACCTAGCTCTTCTTTTTATTCCATAACTTTATCGATTTTATTTTTAAAAACTTCCGCTAGTATTTTATATTCAGTATTCAGTCGTAAAATCTCTCTGTAAATACTAAGCAATTTTGTGTCACCTATTTTATAAATGTGGATTACTATTCGTCTGATATTTTCTGATGTTTTTTTATTTTTTTAATTTTTTTATTGCTTCGTTTATTATTTTTGTCATCTTCTTTATCACTACCTCTCTTTCATATATCCACATTTCATTCGTGATTTCATCTTCTCCTGGTAATTTTTTTCCATTTCGTGATAATATTTTTGATTTTTAACTCTTTTATTTTAACTATTGTTCTTTTAATTTCTGTTACTCTTGCTTTTGCTCCATAGTTCGTTTCCGTTTCATTTATTGATTCATGTTCAGTTCCATTGTATACTTTTTGTAATACTCTTTCCATTCCTCGCTACTTATGTTGTTATTAATTATTTCCTTTTTTCCTTCCCTTATTAAATAATTTCCAAAATGCTTGGCCTGTTAATTTTTTTCCACCTCTTCAATTTCTTTTATTATTTGTTTTCTTTTCTTCATATTTATTAATTTCCTATATTGTTGCTTTCCTTCTTAGAATTTAATACTATCTGTTTCTTTGTTCGATCTTTTCAATATTTTGTATTTTTATTTTACTTCTTTTTTGACTTTCCAGGTTTCTTCATCCCACCATTATTCTTTATTTCTATTTTTTATCTTTACTACCTTTTTATTGATGCTTTCCAATATTTTTCTTTTTAGATTTTTCCATTTTTTTATTTCCTTGCCTTATTCTAATTTTCTCTGGTACTCCTTTATTGTATTTTCCATCCATTCCGTCTTATACATCTTTCTTTCCGTTATGTATATTTTTTCTATATCATTATATAGTCTTATTAGGAAGGGTTGGTGGTGTGATTCGATTATTTCTTCTATATTTATCTTTTGAATATGTTCTTCGCCTTCTTTATTTGTTATAATATAGTTAAATTTTATATGTTATATATAGTATAGTATATTACCGTTGAACCTCACGGACCGGTGTATGTAAATGCTTCTTCCTCTCCTCCATTTCTTCCATTCAGTATGTATATACCATTTTTATTGAGCCATTCAATTTCATTCCTTGTGTGTTTATTTTCTTATAGTTGGAGACTCTTTCTTATTTTCCTATTTTATTAATTCCACCACCTTGTTCTCCAGTTCGAGTATTAAAGTACTCTCCCAGTATGATGACGCCATCCTTTCTGTTCTTTATTCATTCTTTTATTTTTTTTAGATTTTCATTTCTTTTGCCTCTCATGTATATTAACCCAATGTGTATTATTTTATTGTTGATTTTTATTGTTTCCCAACAAAATTCTGAGTTTATTTTTTCCATTTTACTATTTGTATTTCATTGATTTTTCTAATTGCTATGCATAGGCCTCCTTTTATTTTTTCTCTTATTGCATTATTTGTTAGCAAGCTGTGATTTTTCATATTTTTTCTATAGTTTCTTTGTATTTGTCTTCCATCCACGTTTCTGCTATTCCCAAAATGTCTATCTCCTGTAAAAACTCCCATCGTTTTTCGTCTAATTTATTAATTCTTGCAATATTGTATACCAGTAAACTTAACTTTTTTTATTTATTTCCTTTTTATGTTGTTTCAATTTTCTTATGTTTATTTTCTTTATCAAAGCGTTTTCTCTTTTTTGCTCTGTAAATTAATACTTTATTATGGCTTATTACTTTTTTATTATGGAACCATCATTTTTCTCCGCTTTGTATTTGTTCTTTGAATTTGTGGCGTGTACTTTAGTATATTTACTTTTACTTGTAAGTGGCGGGCCGGACCGATGTTGCCGCGTGCCGACAATTCGGCGCGCATGAGATATACAAACATCGGGTGTCCCGCGTCGCGTCGTGTCGAGTATCGACAATATTATAAAAACGTTAGAAATAAGAATTATACATAAGTACGCAATGTGTTTTGCGTTTTTGTATGAAATAACACAAGGGAGCCTGCCGCCCTTTTGCTGACGGCCGAGGCAGTTAGAATCGTGCAAGCGACTCGATTGCACTCGCGTTCGGCTCTCGTATATTATACATATAATATAATATACGAATTGTACAAGCGTTAATAAATAACTGTTAAAGAAGTAATAGACGTATTGCTTATTTACTTGATAACTAAAAATTTTTTTCTACTATCCTTCTTGTTTCCCTTTCGAAGAATGTAGTGACTTTTGTGATATAAACATTTTTATTTTTGTTGTTGTTCTTTAGTATTTTTTCTCTCTCATGATCTCCTTTTTTTTTAAATATTTACGTGTTATTTTCCACCATTTTCTTTCATCTTTTTCTTCTCTCCATGCTTTTTTTATATTTATTGTAATTTTTAATTCTTTTTTATCCATTCCTCGACCTTTTTTCTTTATTTATCTTGCTATGATCTATCCCAGTTATTATTAAATTATTCATTTTCTTTTTTCTTTCTTTCTCTTCAATTATCTAATCTATTTTTTTTCTGTTCTCTAGTACCTCTTCTTTTATCTCTAGTAAAAAATTAATAATTTTTTTTCCATTTTTTTCAGATGTACTTCTTATCTTTTCATCTATTTACTTTGTTAACTCTAATAACTTAGCTAAAAAATTTTCTTCGAATATATCCATCATTTTTTGGTTCTTTTCAAACATTTTTTTTTATTTGCTCATTTGCAAAGCGATATCTTCGAATATGCTGTAATAATCTTTATTTTGAGAGTTTGCTACTCATAATTTTCCATTTTTGCAGTTTATTCGAATTTACTTCTCTATATACTCTTGTCACTTTTATTTTGTTCTTGTTTACTCAGCAGCACTCGCAACCATGATGATACCATGTTTTTGTTGTCTTCTATCTCTCTTTCTCTCCCTGGCTTTGTTTTTATTTTGTTATTGTTATCAGCACCACCTTTCGTACTGAGATATAATCCCTATCAAAATTTTACCACGTATACTTAATCTTAACTCTATTTTTTACTTTTACTTTATTTTGAATTGCACTCACTTAACCTTATTCCAAATTTTTTTCTCATTTTCCATAGGCCACTTTTTATAATTATTTGTCGACTCTTTTTATAATTTTCTTTCAGTGTATGTTCTTTGATTAATTTTATTTAACTTAATTTCTTTTACTATGTCTCTTTTAAGGTCTAAGACTGGACTAGTCTATAGAAATATATATATAAAGAATATAAATAATTCCTTTTTAAATAAAATTTTATTTTTTTGTGTACAATGTGTATAGTATACTGCATAATATGTACAGTATGTTATTGCACATAAAGGATTTATAGTGAATACAATAGTATCTCATAAAAGAATACTTAAATCATATACATAAAAAGCTTATAGTTATTTGTATCAAATATCTCAAATTAGAGCAAACTAAACCAGGCTGCTGGATGCAAGAACTAACGAAAAATAATACGTATTGTCTGTGTACAACGCTTAACAGAGATCCTACAATAATCCATAAGCTACAGAAACATCTAAAAATATGGAATGCCAACAAGTTCTTAAAAAAGAGCCGAATTCGAAAATCTAAAATAAGGTGTGGATTATTGTTCCAAAACCTTACGAAGACGCAGAAACTTTGATGCCTAACATCGTGGACTATAGTTGAGTGAACGGATCAATTAAGTATAAAGCTTGTCTAGTAGTTCAAGACTTTGAAGGGAGGACAGCATAAAAACTCAAAAGAGATGTATGGCCACGTTTTCAAATTGCCAATGATAAAAGCTTCAATGTCTACTGCCAATAAATATTAGTTGCACATACACCAGTTTGATGTGAAAATGGTCTTCTTAATAGCATCCTCGAGCATACGAACTTCATTAAAATAATGGAAGAGGTCAATAACAGTGAAGACAATTATAGAATCACGTGTACAAACTGCAACGCAGCTGTCAATAGACTGAAATTGTGTTCAAAGAGATATAAATGATGGTTGAGTGAAGAAGGGGTTCAATGAAAATGGGCTCGAAAACAACCTTCACGAATTCTGTTCCTACACCTAGTGGAAGGAGAAGATGACTGCTCTCCTCCTTTACGTAGACGCATTCTTTATGTAGAGAATCATCCTCCTCATATCAAGAACATTAAAATTGAATTCAGCAATATCTTCGACATGAAAGACCTACGGGAACCTAAATGCTTCCTAAGAATAAAGATCATCTTGAAAAAAAAGAATGAGATCATACACCTAATCGACTTAAGATAGAGGATTGTAAATCGCACAGTACTCAGATCGTAAAAAGACAGGTACACAATCAAGAACAGCAGCAGGATGCGTCTAAAAACACCATAGCAAGCTATGGAAACTTTAATGTTCTTGGCGAATGTAATAAAACCAAATATCGCGTTCATAGTAAACTTCGTGGCCAAAAAATATCTGCCAATTAAAAGGCAATGGAGGGAAATAAAACGAATATTTCGATATCTGAAAGGATCTGCGTTAATGGGGTTTACATAAAAATACGAATGAGAAGGTGTTAAACAACCTGATACATGGAAAGAATTTTTGGAACTCCATATCTCGGAGAAGTCGAAAGCAGTTCTAAGTCTTCTTATCCACCTATTAAAACAAATACCTGGCCACCAGTAAAAATTATATCAGAAAGTAATATCATTGGACATGGCTAATAGGTATATCCTTGATAGAACGTACCTATTTGCAACCATCAGTTGTGATAATACTTCAGCTCGAAATTGCACGTTGGTGGATAGACACCATAGGCTAAAAATGATGGAAAATTTAGTTGTTGTGATCGCCGAAAATCTAAGATTACGAAAAGGGACTAGAACTCGAAGGGACAGGGCAGTGACACGTGGGGACTACATCAAGAAACGCATTGAGGAGACAAGAATCGTAGTTTGCTTATATTACTGCTCAAAGATAACTTAGCCAACATCATAAAAAAAATATTCTACTCAATATATATCCATATCTTGGCAAATAAATGTTAAATACTGAGTAGAAATCAAACATAATATTCTTCTGTTACACATAAGAAGAACTAATAGAAGATTTGATGACTTTGATGACCTGCGTAGATGCAACGAACGAAACTAAAGAGACCGAGCACGCAAGGCTTCAGGGTCAACCATTCCGTGTCATGCTGGCCTCGCTGCTCATAGCTGTGACACCGTACGCACAGAGTTATCTGTGGAGGCTCATTTTAATTTAATTGCAGTTTTACTTTTTAATATTTAGATATAAATTACTCTATAAATAAAAAATTTATATTTAATACTAAAATTAAAAATATCATTTAGATTAATTTTTTTTATGTCAATGACTGTATAAATTAAATTTTTTTGACAATTTCTTATTTTATTTGTATGACTATTAATACAATAGTAAATTGTAAAAATAAAATTAGGTACGTTTTATTAGCTAGTTTAAATAAAGTTTTACAATTAAAATTTATGAACATCTCAAATTTAAAATAATAATTAAACTTATATTATTCTTCAAGACTTATATTATTTACAATTTTAACGATTATTTAGACTTCAATTTAATTTAAAAATTTAAAGTTGGTGTTTTGATGTACATTTATATTAACTTTATTTAAATATTTTTTTGAAAATATAAAACTAAATAATGGTATTTTTTTAGTTTGACAAGGTCGAATCTTCTTGGAGCTGCAGTCAAGGAGGGATAGGGGGTGACAGGAAGAAATAAAGCGAATAGGCTATAATTGTTTTTTTATCTAATACGATACATATGCTTCACGTCAGCCATTCCCTGCACATGTTTCCTATTGCCTCGTTAAGGCTCCTCCTCATTGACGAATTTCCGTGGTTGTGCCGAGGGCTCCTGTCAATTGGCGAGTTCCTGATGCTCATAACTCCTGCTACGGTTATCACAATTGCTGCTTCTGTTAAGTTCTGGAATAAATTTATGCAGGAGCATCCAGAACCTGCTTCGGCTCGTCTGGCTCCATGGCAGAAAATCTTCGAAGGCCCTAACATTTGTTTGCCTGAAAGTCCCAACGGCCGATCGACCGGCTCCCGTGGGAAATCCCACGAGCCGCATAATATGATCGTATAAGACCCGTTAATTTTCGGATATTCACCCGAGCGACCTATTATTGATTATTCTGTGTCTCGGCTAGTCAAAAAACAACTCGGGACACGTTAAGTTTTATATTATATAATCTATTTTCGGAAATTTTATATTATGAAAATTTTATGATTCTATTTTTACCTATTATTAAAATTATTAAAATTAAAATTCTCTAAAAAAATTAATTAAAATAAAAGTTTATTATTGATTAAAAAACAAATAAATAGATTGTGATTCTAATTAAAAAGAATTGTTTTTTTAAAAGTAAAATTTATTAGATACAAAAAGTACTAAAATATATAATAATTTCAAATACTAAAATACTTAATTGAGGAATATGATTTTTATTGATATTAATTTTATTTTTTCAATACATATTAATACGTTTAACACTTATTGATATCAATAGATTACCGCATATTGTATTAAAAACAAACTGAGTATTACGTTAAAAAGAATACATAACAGTAAGAATACACATTAATTTAAACAGCTGATCATTATTTCAATTAAAGCTGAGTAGGAAACTATTTTAAATTTTTGTAATAGAAGCATTAATATTCTTTAAAAAATAGTTTTTATGTTAAATTACTGCGTAATATATAACGCTTTAGTACAATATGGATACTTTCTGTTTCAACAAGTAAGAGATAACTATAATACCATATTTTCATTAACGCGGTTATACGAGCTTCTAATTAGAATGGCTGGTTCTTTGGTCACACTTTATCGTTTTTTTGAAACTCAAATTTTAATTATTGAAGAGTAGAATATCGCTCAAGACGAAAGCTTTATTTTTGCTTCAATTTGTATTAAAAGAGAGATAGAAATAATGCTGCACGGATTTATTTTCGTTAATGATGATTTTCTGGTTCAGAAAAATTTGCTCTTATATTAGTAGAAAATTATTGTAGAAAACCAGACTCTTTTATTACATAACTAAACTCTTTTATTACATAATAACTCAAATTTCTCTAGCTTTTATAGATATGTAATAATGTAACACATAATAAATTTGAAAATAATGTATCATAATTTTAATTCTTAAATTTTTACTAATTTCCAACGTTTTACAGTATGTATCATACTTTCTTATTTGAAGTATGATTTGTCTAAATAAAGCTGTTAGGATATATTTTTTATATTTATTAAAAGGTTATATCATAAAAATTTTAAATAATTTTAATTATATTACTAATGTGAGTTACAGTATTACAATCTATTTAAATACCTAAAAATATCGATCATGTATTAATAATCTCATAAAAATTTGTTTTAATAATTTCTAACTGCTCATAAATTATATAATACTTCTTGTAAGAAATTTTATTTATCTTTTGCCGTTAGTAAGTACTTACGTTCTTACTTACAAACTTACGTTCATTTTTTGTCATATTTATTATATTATAAAGAATTTAAAGATCTTTCTTACTATTTAAAATTATTTCATAGTGTACACACTTTTTATTTGCAACTAGATCTTATTATTATAAAAGAATACATATTCCAATATTGAAAGTCAATAATAAATTTAATATACATAATCTATATTATACATTTATAATATTTTATACCTTTAATACAATATTTTAATGATTTTTTTTTTGTGAATATTTGTTTAAATGTAAGAATTTATTGTGATGATAGCGTAGCGTAGGTGCTGTTTATGGAAAAGTGTGATAAGTAATAACACAAGTATTTATTGATTGTAAAATAATATATTTTATATTTTATAACTCAACAATTTTTACTTTGAATATTATTATATAAAATTCTTGAGTGAATACAATTGTAAATATTCTGTACTGTTGAACAGTAAGAGCAAAAACGCGACTGGACGTATACGGACAACTGACCGTGTAATAAAAAAGGCTACCTGCGTCGTATTGTCTAGAATAACTGCAAAATATTAGGCATGTATATTTACGCATGTAATAAAACAATAATGCTATTATGCGTGCACTAAGAAAGAAAGTGCGACAACTACTCAGCATAATAGGTTATGCCAAGGAACGTGTTCTTCTTTCAACACTTACAATATCGTTTCAATTATTTTATATAATCTACAGAAAGTTTTAGAAATATGTTAATTAATCTTTTATTTACAAATTATTATTTCTATTATTTTTATATATTTATTGCTTTATATAAAATTTATTTTTTAATCTTTTTTTTAATAATATTGATTACAATATATTTAAAAACAATTAAAATACTTTGGCACAGAATTTGAACAAACTGTAAAATATAACAATATTGTATTAGATTTATTAAATTCAAAAGTTTTTTTGATAAAAATTTTAAATCTTTGTGAATCTTACAATTATTATAAATTGAACATTCCATCAATTAAAACTAACTATTATCTAAACTAGTGTATTATTTACAGTGTAAGAAAGTAGTTTTTCCAATACTTTAAAGCTCGATCGATATTGAATACTATATTAATTGATTTGAATATATATAAACATAATTTTACACAACTATCATTTTTATATAAATCAACTTCTATCAACTATTTAATACAATAGTCAAATATTATTGATCGAAATCAACAGATTATAATTTTAATTATCTTATAGATATAAAAATTTAGGAAAAAGGATTTGAAAAAGGATTTTTAACACATGATTTGTACATATGTAACATAATATATAAAACATATGTGTACATATACAACGTTTACTGACTTCTTTTTTTTAAGAAATCTGATCTATACGCCATTATATAGCTTCTTCCCTCTCATATGTTTCTATGTGCTAATGTTGTATTCTATTATAATCTTCACATAGGCTTTATACCCTTAGTCTATTAACATTATCTATCTGTAGTTCAAAATAAAAAAGACACATATATTTCTTTTAGAAACATAAACGTAGTCATGGTTGGGTATTTAGAACTTCGAAATTAAGACAAAAAATCCATTACCGTTGTTGAAAAAATATCATATAACAGAATTAATCATAAAAAGGATTATAATCTGATTGGTCAATGAAAAAGGCGGTATAAGACGATTCTTCTACTAACAAAAAGGAAACCCCTAAGTAATCGAAAAGGAAAAAAGTAAAAATTAATAATTGTTTTTAACTTATCGTATTAGAGTTGCTTTTTTTAAGATACTTCTCTTTATTAACCTAATAAAATCTTAATATAATTTTACCAATCTAGAGTTATATATATTGCGTATCTTTGTTTAACATTTAATTAAATTTTATTTAAAATTTTTAAAAAAACATAATAATCTATTGTTAATATACTATTATAATAGCCGCGTAGGTTTTACAACCCATAATCTATTATCATTATCCATATGTAGTTGCAGGATGTCTATCTCTACCTCTTTTTCTTTTCATATAAATATTACTATTATTTCATGCAATTATTTACATTTCCCTCCATACTTCTACATTTTATTTTCAACAAATATACTAAGTATCGAATAATTTTATTACTTTTAAGCATTTTTACATGAAAAAGCCTTAATAAATCGATAAATACAAGTAAATTTTGAACTAAACTAGCATATTATTTGGATTTAATGTTTCTATTAAATTTTAGTTTTGAAAAATAAAAATCTAATAGAATAATTTGCTTAAGTACGGAAGTTTAACCTTTATGTTAAATAATTTTATGTATTTATATTACTATTTTTAATCGTTCTTAAGAAATAATCTTGTTATGTTGTCAAAATATACTGTTATGAATATTAAATATAAATTAATTTTAACGCAGTTTTTCGAATCTATAATGCGTTTTAAATTCAAACTATAAATGTTTTTTCATGTGAAATAAATCGATTTCGATACCTAAAGAACTTACATCTCAATTTACTCTGCTGAAATAAAATTGAATAAAAAAATATGTGAAAATTTGAATGCATATTTTAGGAGGGTCTATTAATTATAAAATATTTAATTAATTTTCATTTTCTTTAGATGTTTTTTATATATTTACTAAAGTTAAGATAATAAACTTAATTACTTATATCACCATAAATAAATAGGTAAGCCAATTATTTAAAGAATAATGTGCACATTACATAATTAAAACACCTTTACATTTTTGACATAATTTTCTTCCCTGTTCTTTTATTTCTTATGTGTTGACACTCTTTTTTCAGGTCGCTAAATCTAAGTAAAAAAATGCAGTACTACAAGGACATCCTGTTCGACCTCTTTATTAGTACCGATTTTCCTTCTTATTTCATATATTTAGTTCTTTGGTATAGTCGATAAGATATTTGTTTATTGTCAGATTTTTCTATGTTTTCTCATATACCTGCTCTGTGAACGTTGTGTGAAGTCTTTTTTGAATTTTAATTCAATTTATTCTCTGTTTATGTAGTCTGAAAGAGCAATACATAGTGCTCCTTATTTCTTCTCTATTTTCTTTCTTTTTTTTAATTAATCTTGTTGGAAATTCAATAAATTCTTCGTGTTTAATTTTAAATATTACTTATATTTCAGCCATCATAAATAACTAAAAACTCGAGTGTCCGAGGCAAGGGACAAGTGGTAATTTATGATGGCTTCGCGTTACTTCTATTTGCATATGGTGAAACACATAAGATTTTAACATATGCAATAACAAAGTTTAATAAATTCTCAAACATATTGTCTGTTAATTTGTAGTTTTTCTGAAAATTTAAAGAAATCTAGTCATTAGTGGATTTCCTCTGAAACACATGTATTACTTATCGTGCATCTGAGTTATATAAATATAAGTTTCTTGCAAAGTATATAATTCTAAAGTTTTTCTAAATTTTGCACAGGTACGGTATCTCAATATCAAAGCTACTTAGGAAATATCGATGTTCACTAGCCATTAATACTACTATATTATGGAGTCTACAAAAGAGCGTCATATTTTTTCGTATATCTTAAAAATAACATTGTGTAAACGATTACCAAAATTGTTTAAATCGTAGTTTGATTCAAGTTAGAACCACCTACGGCTATTTTCTAATACGAAGAAATTCTTTAATGCTTGAACAGAAGCAGTCGGTTTTCAAGGTATCAAAGATCATACTGAATTTTATTTTTTTTTAATTTCCATCCTCCTGTTGGTGGCAATAAATGGACCTTTATTATTAAACTTTGAGAAGAGATTTGGTGCATTTTTTATGGATGTCTCTTATCTTATAGTAATTAAAAGTGATCTAAAAAATATTAGATCACCAATTTAGTGGAGATGAATAACATAAAATATCATCCTGCAACGCAACAGTAATGAGTATGGTTGGACTGTTGATAGCACTATTCTTATTTTTTGATTAGCAATAGTGTAACATAAACCCTTTAATTCTACTAATCCTATATTAGAAATTAGCATTATTTACACAGCACATAGTTTAATGCTGAGTTAAAATTTTCTATCAAAATCCAGCTAAATTTGAAATTCTACACAAGTAATCATTAGACTACCTTTAATATTCATAGTTCATTCATAATATGCATAGTTCCAAATGAAATCCATATTGGAAAGAAAGAAAATATAAATATATTGGAATAAATGGATGTTTGCGTTTATAATAAATGATGAAAAAGGTTCACTTTATGATTTATATAAGTTTAATGGAATCATCTAGAGTTTTGAACGTAACTATTAAATATATAACAGAAAAGTAGACAAAAATATAAAATAAAGATATATACGTGGTGCATTTCAACGAATATAAATTTTTTTTAGTGCGTATCTTGTAAAATAAGTTGTTGTACTAAAAATTGCTCAATTTGCGATAAGACAGTTAATAAAAAAAACTCGAATTTCCAAATTCTATTTTTTATTATTATAATTTTAAATATTACTTATATTTCAGCCATCATAATAATTAAAAACTCGAGTGTCCGTGGCAAGGGACAAGTGGTTATTTATGATGGCTTCGCGTTACTTCTAATGTTTTTATATTTTTATAGTAGTTACCCGATATTAACCCTTTGTCAGAGCAATATACAAATATGTGCAACGTGTCTGAGACTTGCAGTCCCTTTTCCGGCACAAGCGCGACAAGTCACTTGCTAAAGCTTAGTAAGTGACTTTTTGTATTTTATCTTCTACATTTTTATTCAACGAACAAATACTTTAAACAAAATACTTTACGTATATTCATTTATATAATCCAACAAATCTCTATATTTCTTTTTTCCTCTACTATATTCTGCCCAATTTTTCTACTGCCTTTATCCTATTGTACTTTGTAATTTTTCTTTAATTTATATTTATTTCTTTACCACTTCTCGTATCGCCACTTCCCATTTCCAAACATAATCTACTTACATTCAAATTTCCCTAAGACACTGATCTACCATTTCCTTCGATCAAATATCGTGCTTACTAATTTTTGATTATAATATTCTTAGATATACTGTACCTTTTCTATTTTTTATTTTATCTATTTCCATTCTTTACTTTCAGTATGAGCCTTTGTTTTTACTTTTCTTATTTGGCCATTCTTTTTTTTAAAATCTATAATTTTATCCTTCAGTATACTCATCCCTTAGTTAAAATCTAAATCTATAATGTTATTCCTCATTATACTCATCACTTTTTTACACTCTTCAAAACATTTCATTTGTTTGAACGCAACTCTCTTCAAGTTTCCTTCAGTGTCTCTTAGACTCTTTGTCTATTCTTCAGTAGTCTTCGCTACACTTCTCCATTTTTCTAATTTTCTACAAACCTACAGATAACACTTAGTGTTCTTCTGTTTGACCGCTATATCCTCTTCTGCTTATATGTCTCTTTATTCTTTTGCATAATTCCTATCCTCGCTTTATTCCTTTTTTTATCTCTTTCGGTAAAAAACACTTTCTTTTTTTTCATATTGTAATTTTTAAAATATTCTACTCTATAAATTTCTTTTCTATTCTGTAATTGTTACAACTAGATTCTAGATATTTCTAAGATCATGAGAAACTGCGAAATTATGTTTGAGTATTTCACTGTATACAATTTCTTTGTCTTATTTTTCACTGCCTTATAAGTATGTTTTTTAATTGTTTTATTCTAAAGGTATACCTTCTAATTTTTTGAAGATTATTTTATAGACAAGTACATAGTAAGAATATTAATAATATTTTTTTATAAAATTTTCATATTGTGATTATCAATCTATGGAAGGTATTATAGGTAAATATTAATCTGATATTACAACATAATTTTAAGTATATTTTTACTTAATTCAGACTTAAATTTTTTATTAATAATTGAATATGTTAGATAATATTATGCAATAAAATTTACATCACCTAGGACCTAAATATAAAAAATCACCAGAACTGAAAAGCACACACAATTTATAGTAAAAAAGGAAACAGAGCATGACAAATAAATAGTATAGTAGGAAGAAAATAGAATATTGGAAAGATTAAATAGAATGTATATATGAAAAGAAAGAAAAAAATTAAATAAAATTGGAATGAATATGTTAACAAGGTACAGAAGAAGTAATTATAATGAAGTAATAAATGGTATTTAGTAAAATACACATAAGACGATTACAAAAAAAAAAAAAAAAAAAATACGAAGGATTGCGAGAAAAATTGATTGAAAGAAGAAAGATAATATTTAACTGTTTATACAAAATTCGTTTGAGCCGGAAGAGAACGAAACAGAAAATAGGAAAAATACGTAAAAATAAAAAACTAAAAGGAATATATAAACAAAAATGAAACATGTTTAAAAAAATTAAATTCGTATATTGTCATTTGTGAAATTTAAATTTATTTTTTATTTCAATTTATCAATTAGCTTAAGCTTATATGGTCTTACTTATTTATACATTACCTATTTAAAAGTATATTTGTAAATTACAATCAAAGTTATTATGCAATAATGTTCATTTTGCTGGTAAAAAAGGTGTAATTAATAAACAGATTTACTAACATATTTTACGAAAACATGATAATCAAAGTAAAATTATTCGAGGTTTATTAGAAGTACGTTTACACTGAGAATAAAATAATGATTGCGAAATTGAAAAATATAGAGAAAATTTATAAAATAGGTAGTATGGAAAGGAATACACTTGAATGAATAATTATGTTGGATATAAAAAGATAAGTAATACTATTATGGATTTATTAAAATATTGATCAAAAATTAATTTCTAACTTGGAAAGAGATGAAAGAATATCAAAAAAAGAGAGGCAGAGAAAGAGAGAGGAAAAAGTAATACTTTTTTATTAAAACGGAAGTATTACTTTGATATGAATTAATCTCTGAATTTATATTTTTTATTAATGTAAAAAAACTACTTGTACAATATTGAATTGATTAGTTTTAATTTCTTTGTAATTTAATATATATATATTTTTTTTCAATTACGAAAATTACTGAAAATAAAAATATTTTTTAAGGAAATAAATTTAATGTAATAGAATTGTTTATATATTTTTATTATCAGAAATATAAAATTGAAAATAGCAATTATTATATGAATCACTGTAATGACAAATAATATTTCTTAATTTATTATCTGTACCTCTAATATGAAAAGCTATTTTCATGATATCATTCTTATTTTGAATTTAATTCTAGTTTTCTTTTTTAAATTTCTATTCATTTTATTAAGTTTCTGTAACAGTTAGAAGACTTGATAAAAAAGGAGGTAACGTTTATCAAAAGGAAAGAATGTCAGCTTTCTGACTTTGCGAAATGGATTAGTTATTCTGTTCGTTAGAGCTGGATATTCTATGCTTTCTGTGTTAGCAACGTTGTCTTTTCTTTAACCCGGACGACCAACTAAGTGCACTTGATTCTTTATCGGCATTGAGCCAAATAAAGTTCCTGTTATGTTGGAGCAACATCCGTGCGGAAATATGAACACATGTTTAAGTAACTGATTCAGCTCGAGGTGTTGATTGAGCGTAGAGAATCTTCCGTATCCGTTAAAGTAACAATCAGGAAAAGAATTTAAAAAATTCAGGCTTGTTGCGACAAGTCAGCCCATATCAGACTTTCTACGTGATTTGTATATAACCAATAATATAAAATAAATGTAAATTTGTACATGGAATTGACATTATATATATACATGTATCTTGATAAAATCAACTTATGTGCAAACAATAATCGTTCCAATACATCTTGTAATTATCCATAAACATAGAAATTCTATTATTAATTAATTTATATTATAATTTTTTTAAATGATTGATTAAAATTTTATTTTTCCGAAAAGTCACTTACGTAGTATATCGAACAGTTAATGAAATTTTTTAAACGTTTCCAATCAAATAAATAGTATCTATTTAGATAATAAAAAACTATATTTTTCAATATTACTTCAAGCATAATACAATCTTAATAAACGAAAAAACTTTATTTCGGACTTTGAAGCGTGTTAAATTTTAATGCTGAATTTTTATTTATTTTTTTTAATTCTTCGGTGTACATTTAGTTTTTAAATCGATTTAAAGTTTCTATATTTTAAAATCAGAATATAAAAATTAAAAAATTTTTTATAATAAAGAATTTAATTTCAACTCTTTTTTACTAAAATACAATATTATAATCCTTTAAAATTCAACAAGGTAAAAATAGAATTAAATTTGTAAAGGTGTAAAACATAAAAAGTATATTATAATAATTAAAATAAATATGCAATGATTTACTTACGAAGTTTTTTTTTAATATCATTTAACTTTATGGCCCAGAAACTCACCTGTAATAAAAAATTATTTTATTAAATTTGAAAAATAAATCATAATATTAAATATTCATTTTTCACTTTTTCATTTAAATTAAATTCTTATTAAAGCGTTATAGAAATATTAAATAAAGAAACCAATTTCAACGTTTAGCAAAAATAATAAAATGTATATATAAATTAAAAAATAATAAAATTAATTAATTAAGAAATTATGAAAAGTTTTATTTACATAAACTTCTTATAAAAAAATTAAAAAATTATGAATAATATCTTTTAAATGTTCATATTTACTTTACGTATTTGTTGTGCAAAATTTTTTAGAAAATAATAAAAAAAAAATTATTTAAAAAAAATTAAAATATGATTATTAATGCAATATTTATTCTCTTATAAATCATTTAGGCTATTAAATTATTAATGAAATATACAATATTTTAAATCAAAATAATATTTTATGAATTTATTTAATTATCAACAGATATAAAAGTAAAGCATAAAAGCAAATTAGCTTGATAAATAGGAAACAAATCAAATATAAAACAAATTTGCATTACTCTCCGTGTAAAGAAGTATCTTTCACTTTTACATTTATCTTTATTAATGTACAAATTAAATAATGTGTATGTAACTTTCAGATAATATCAATGTTAAAAATTAATTATACACTTTTATTGTAAGTTTAATTCATTTTTAAAACGATTACAGTCGCTTAAATATAACCCAAATATAACCTAAAATTTGTAATGTTGTACACAAAAAAGTTTTTTTTTAAAGAAAAGTAAAAAACTAATAAATAAATTAATTATCCATAACATAACAAGAAAGTTCTTTAAAAAAAAACATTCATCTTCATTAAACCTAACTCTAAAAGAGGAACATTTTGAAATCTTCTAAATTTTAAGTTTATATTATTAATATATATGCCACAATAATGAAGATGTTCGATACATTGGTAAATAGTGTGTTGACATATAGAGCAGAGATATGAGATTGGGAAGGTAGTAAAGACATAGAAAGAATGGTACAGAAAAAATACATAAAATGGTGTCTGGGGCTTGATAGAAACACTCCAGACAGTGTTTTAATGTTAGAAATGAACGGAGAGAAGATGGAAAAGTATGCTGTAAGAAAAGGTGTAAAGTATGAGAACAGAATATTAAATGGAGAAAATAACCAAGTAGTCAAAGAATATATAAAATATAGATTAAAAGAATGTAGGAAATTGGAAAACTTCAAACTAGTAATTAAAAAAGAGAAGAAATTCGGAGTAACAAGAGTAAAATTCTGTCAAAAAGCATAGATTGGTCTGGGCCCGTGTGATGAAAGAAAAGACAAAATATTGTGCTTTTATTAGAGGACGCCACTTATATAAAAAATAGTCAAGTCCGACAAACCTAGATGAATCATCTGAATGTTTCAAAGTACACAGTTGAAGCGAAAAATATAGTAATGAATAATATAGAAAAAGGGGGTAGTTTATATTACAGGAGAGAAAATGTGAATTTAAGAGTAGAACGAAACATACTAGCTACATTTAGAACGGGCAATGAAAACTTGACCAACAGAAAATGGTTAAATACCGAAAATAAAAATTGTAGACTATGCGGTGAAAAAGAGACCTTGGAGCAAATCTTGGAAAATTGCAAGGTAGCTAGAGTAGCAGTAAAGAATTGAAAGAATTGTTTTAACTTCAATCGAAAAAACATAAGCAGATCGTACATGATCCGAATGGGCGAGAATAAGAAGGGAATAGAATGAAAAATCCAAGGAAGAAAAGGAATCCATACGGGATAAATGATAATAGACAGCAACATGTTCTGATAATTAAACTTCAAAATATATAAGAAAATAAGAGAACTGTAATATAAAGTGTACAGGAATAATAAGATGTATATTATAAGAAAGAAGAAGAAAGACAAAACATGAAATATTATGAGCAAGGTTTAGAAAGACTAAAAGAAGCGAAAACTAATAAATACTAGTTAATATAAAAGAATAGAGCAAAAGATTGTAAGATAATTAGAAAGAAATCAAGAAGTTCATTATAGAGAACTGAAATATTATAAGGTCCAATGTAATTTTTTGAAAGATATCATGGAAAATAATAAAAAATAAAAAATATATATATAATGTACACAGATTCATTAGAGCAAGAAACAAGCAACGGAGTGAAATAGAGGATTCGCAATAAGGTAATAAGAAGGAATACAGTAACAGGAGTGAAGAAGAAAGAAGAAAATAAATATATATATAATTATAGTTTTTACAAAGCTTTTGTCATATTAATTGTCCTATTGGTTTCTGTTAGATGCGAATGTATTATTTTTTATAACACTTAAATTAAGAACGCGATTTTTTAACCAGGATTTTTTATTTTTTAATGCGCAAAAAAAGAAGAGACGTTAAAACACATAATGGTAGAATGCAAGGTATTAGGAATAAAGACATGTAATTGGGAAAAATGTTTCAAAGGTAAT